>PPHD01002249.1:22180-37028 GCA_002909625.1 Bambusicola thoracicus | reverse complement strand
GGCAGCTTTTCTGCAGCACTGATGCCCCATAACGTGTGGTCTCTGTGCTCCGTAGGCAGGAGCTGTGCTGCAGGAGCTGGGCCATGCACGTCCAGTGGCTGCAGCCCACACTGTGCCCAGATGCAGCACTCCGCTGAGGAGGCAGTCTGATGGATCTCTCATGGCTTCTGATGGCTGGGAGACCTTCTCTGCTGTGCGTTACCGGCAGCACACTTCAAAGCAGCCTGTGGGCCTCCGGTGGGACGCCGTGCAGCAGTGCTTGGCCGTTGGCTGCTCAACTGCAGGTGAGTGTGGAGCCCGGCCAGCAGCTGCTGGCAGCACTGACGTTCTGGTGGCTCTTATGAGGGTCGGTTTGTTTGCCAGCCCTGCTGCCACCCCATCCCAGCCCGGTGGGAGCCGCGTCTGTCAGAGCACAGCGCTGTGACTTCTGGTGAAGGTTACCTCTGCGTGCAGTCAGCTCCTGCAGCGTGAGCACGAGCACCGAGCTACCTGTGACCCTCTGGTGATGCAGAGAGCATCAACTGCGAACGTGTTAACCTCTTCAAAGGAGCTCTGTGTAACTCCCTGTAGAAGCTGCGGGGTGGCAGTGGCTGCTGGCTGTGTTAGTCATCCAGAAAGAGACTTGTTTTTCCTTCTCCCCCTCCCCGCCCTGGCATAGGGGTAGAGATTCTTTCTCACTGCTCGGCGTGGCCACAAGTTAGAAGAAGAAACTTGTTATCTGGAAGGGGATCAGCCAACGCTCCCCCGAAAACACCAGCTTTCATTTGTGCAGCTCCGGTGGCGTTTAATTTTGCTGCCATAGCCCCTCTGAAACCAGTTCTGCTGGGAGCCGAACGCAGACCTGAGCACGTGTGCGTTCACACCTCCTTGCACAGTAACGTTCGCATGTAGATGTCAGATGCCCTGCTGATAAGATGCAAAGCAGTGGGCGTGCTGCCGGAGCCTCCCAGGCTGCATGGGCCGGCTGTGCTACCTGGGGGGGAAGGCAGAGGGAATGGGGGGCCGTGGAGCCCCGTCTGTGCTGCCACAGGGCTGTGTGTGCCTGCTGGAGGCCGAGGGTGGGAATATCTGCTTTCCCTGTAATTCACATTGGTAAACCGGGATGCCTGCATTGGATCTGTAGCCCACGCAAAGCCAACGGGATCAGAATCGGGGGAAGCAATGGGTGCCATCCGCTCAAACACTGCTTTTTGTATGTCTAAATCAGCATCTTCCTGTCAGGCGGCCGGGTGGGAAATCTGATGCTTTGCTGGGTGTGAGAAACACACAAAAGCAGCGGTGTTTCTGGGAAATGACAGCTTGGGGTCCTTGGATGGGGCACTCTGACCTGTGAGTCATCTGCGCTGGTGACAATGTTCCGCGTTACCGGGTGGCACATTTAGAGCTGTGGAGCAGTACATTTGTGCTCCCCTGGAGCACTCGGCCTCACGCAGCTGTTGGCTCAAGTGGTGTAAATGGGGGCTTTGTCCCAGGGGAGCGCAGCTCCACTGCCTGCAGCACTCCTGGCACGGGGCTCCTGCAGCAGCCTGGGGCTCTCTGGGCCTTGGCAGACACACACGGAACTCATCCGCTCTTCTGGCAGAGGCAGTGAAGCCCTTCGCCCCTCGGGATGGACGCAGTCAGTGGCTGCTCCTCCCTGTGCTGTTCTCACAACTACGCGTGGTTGTGGGTATGCATCTGCTGGGATTCTGCCTGCTCTTGTGTTGCACGGCATGAAGGATTCCTACCAGCTCCCAGCGCAACGCAAAGACCTGCCAGGAGCTTCTGTTGCTTTCGGTGGGTTTTTGAGCAAGCTCCTGGTTGCAGAAGGAAGAGCCAGGATCCATAGAAGCTCTGGTTTTGATAGGCAGCTGTGTGCAGACTTGGAATCCCGGGAGGCGCTTTGGGTTCCCTGTGGCACTGGAGGTGATTTGGGCCTTTCCCTCTGCAGGATGATTGTGCTGTTAGATGTGGTCTTTTGTTGCGGACATTTCCCAGCAGGCATATCAGCACTCAGAAGTGCAGGTTTGAGCGATGGCTTGTCAGCAAAGAAAGGAAAGTAAATATCTGCTATCTTATTTTAGACAATTGAATTACAAAAACCCCAAAGCAGCAAGAAGGTAAGCTGAGAGTTTCGGTTCCTGCAAGCTGAGGATTTGCATGGGTTCAGCAATGACAAATACATGAGATCACCTCGATTGGCTCTGAACCCACCGTGCGTGCGGTGGAGGTGAACCCAAAGCCTCTGTGCTTGTCGAGACCTGAGGAAGATTTCTGTGGCAATGGAGGCGTTGTGTACCTCACGGGGGTTTGCCTCCCTGCTCCGGTTGCACTCTGAGCTCAGTGGGGAGCCGGGGTCGCACTGGAAGGTGAAAGTGAAAACCAACGTTTCTCGCAGCTTGAAAATAGGCTGGGCTGCAGCTCAGGGCTGTGCGTGTGCCTGCTTGAAAACTCCCATCTGGAGCATCCAAGCGTGTTGGGACGGCTTTCCTCCTTTGGCAGGAGGGTGGGGAGGCTCCCATGTGTGGCACCAGAACGCAGCTGGGTGCTCCCAATGGCTGCTTGTGCCAAGTGCTGTTTGCATCCCTGATTTCGTTCCCGGGGAAGAAGCTGCTGTGATGAAATAAGGACGGGGCACTGAGACCTCAGCCGCCCCACAGGGACTCAGCTGGGAAGGGAGGAGTGGCGGTGTGGGACGGAGGGCAGGGCAGGCAGCAGTGCTGGGGGCAGCGGAGGTGAAGCCCCTGGGGGCCATTTCTGCCCATGGGAGAGGTTTTTCCCCGAGCTCTGACACCTCCACCCCGAGAACGGGACGTCGGTTTATTTTTCCATGTAAAAGAAGAGATGGGGAGAGGAAACCATGGCCCACCCTCATCTATTCTGACTGCCGCGGAGTGCCACCACCCTTCCTCATCACCCACGTGCATTATTTTTAGGGTTTGTTTGCCTCACTAACTCCAGCCCGCTCTTTTGTGTGGCGACAAAGACTTCCCCCCGCAGCTCCGCTCTGCTCTCTGATTCCCCCATTGCAGCTGCAGGGCACTTTTTGGGAAGGACAACGACCGCCTCCGTGCACCCCGAGGGAGGACCGCTGGCGGTGCGGGTCGGCCTGCAGGGGAGGCCGGCTGTGTTACACCGACATCTCCGTGCAGCGGCCGCTGCTGTGCCGCTCGCAATGAGCCGCGGGAGCAGCTTTCCCTCTCCCTGTGAGCGCTGTACGGCGCTGGGATGTTTTTGTTACTGACTCTTTCATACGAAGGCTTTTTGTATGTGTAACCACCAGGTACACCCAGTGCTGGAACAGCGCGAGGACAATTGCACTGAGAGTGAACACAAGGACAGGCACCGCTTCTAAACCCATTTCTGACTTCTTTGCTTTATAATTAGTAAACCGACTGCTTTTCTTAATGAGACTGCTTACACACTTTGTCTGTATTTTGCCCTGCAGAGCAGCACTGATACGAAGCTGGGGTGGTACCAAACAGCTCCAGAAGGCAGTGAGACGAGCTGCGGTACGTACGGGATGCGTCCCGTGAGGAAACACACGAGGACAAAGCAAAGGTATTTTCAAAGTGGTCATAATTTATTCCCAGTGAGCAGCAACACGCAGTCAGCCCTCGGGCTGCACTGAGAGCCCCGGGTTCGGGCCGTGGGTCCATCTGATGGCAGCCTTCATTGCACGGCGCTCTGAACTCCCCGCTGTCCCACGGAGGAGGCGCCCCATGCAGCTGTCCCAGATGCTGCTCTGGTTTCCCGTTCTTCCAAAGGCAGCTGCACGTTTCCCTATTCAGGATGCCTTTGGCAAAGACCTGAAAGCCTCGCACTGCTGGGAAGGAAATGGTTTCTGTGAAAGGGCTGCGGGTCCAACTGCACGTTTTGGTGATGCAGTTTTCCCTGCTAGAATAAGTTATGGGACGTGCTTTGCATAACCAGATCCAGTGACAGCAGTGTATCTCAGGGTACATTCATGTACTTATTAACTGTTTCTATGAAAAGCAGCTTTACACATATGACTATACATTAAGAGTACTTTGTTACTGGTGAAGAGAACGAAGAGGAGCTCATAATGGCCGTTCCTTACTCGGTCAGCTTTTCTTTGCCTGAGTAAGAAACATAGGAGGAAAACAAGAACAAATGGCTATTTGGTGTGCCAAATTAACCCCCCTTTAATATGATTGAAAGCAGCATTTACTGTGCATGTTAAATGGGCGTTATAAAAGACAATGTTTGGAGCAGGAGGGTGGGATCGTCATTCAGTGCAGACAGGTTATTCAGAGCAGTGCTTTCCTCCTGAATTCCACCCATGGCAAAACCCCACACCCCAAATCAGCGGCTTTGGGAGGAATTGTTGAGGTGGTGGTGGCAGCCGTGTCCCTCACAGCACCTCAGGAACTGCTGTTGGGTTCTGGAGGCTGATCGTGTCGTGGTTTTTGATCCAGAGTTCCCTGTGTCACTGCAGATGTTTCTGTGAGTGCCACAGAGGGCCGTGTCTGTAAGGATGTGTTCGCCCTGCATGGCTCTGTACGGCCACAGGAATGGTTGCACAAATCAGAGCTGTCCAACCGCTGCTGTGGGAGGTGGGGTTGGGTGCATCCACTGCATTGGGTCCCTGCAGGCAGTTCATGGCCAAGGACTTCTGCCACGATGTCCGGTTCTGCGGAGAGCTTTGTGTTGTGGGGAGCAGAGCTCGCAAATCACCAACAGATGCACAGAGGATTGCAGCAGCTGCTCCCCAGCTGAGGTTCGGTGCTCATCTCTTGGTGGGAATCTTTGGCTGGCGTCCCGTCCAAGGCTTCCTTCCAAGGCCTTGTTTTCACGGCAGTCATCAGTTCAGCTGCCATCTTCCTTCCAGGCATGTGACCCTGGCAGTGATCTGCAACACGTGACTGTCCTTTGCACTTAAATCAGACTGCAGTGAATAGCATTGTGATCAGAAGTGACAGCATGAATGCTAAGCACATTTTCAGTAGCTTATAAGTGAAATACATATCTGACTTATAAAACAGACAGCTGCTAAAGTTCTTCTAGAAAGACACAGTGGTTGGTAAGGGAGAAGAAAACCCACACGTGCGATATTATCTCTTGAGGTCAACAAGCAATAGTACAGACAGCTCCCACATGTACGTGACAGTCAGCAGGCTGTGTCCACGCTGCTGATATGGCTGGAGAGGAGCAAGCTTTGGATTCTGACACACTGCAGTGGTCAGACCGTGGGCACAGCTTTGTCCTCACCTAAGTCCTGCACTAAGAAAGATCTCCAGACTTGCCCTGGGCTTGGATGCTGAGCGTTCTGGCAACACTCTGCCAAAACACAGCCCTGCGCAGCAGGCACGTTGGTTAAAGGCTCCCTCGCTGTGCCAGGAAGTAAAGCTGAGGTGAGGACAGGCTGAAGGACTGGCTGCTAAAAACATGTGTAAGTTGCTGTCACTGAAGTGTCTTTTCTTGGTTCAGGTTTGTGTGGCAGGTGAGCGGGGAGGCCTCGGCTCTTTGGTACCTGTAAATAACCCGTCTGGGCAGAAAGTGGAATCGAAGCTATGCTAGCTAGCTCTGCTTCAGCCCTCATGCAGGCAGGTGCCCTTTCTGAAGCTGAAGAAGGCCGTATTGCCAAAGTGAAGCAGCATTCCCAGAGAGTGCAAGCAAACACTGGGAGGCAATAAGCATTATTCCTTAGGAGGTGAAACACCAAATGTTGTTCTGCAGGCAGAAGGGAAGTGGACAAACCTGAGATGCCACAGCACTGTGCAGTTATTGAAACCATGCACATTATATGTGTGAATTCAGCATTGGTTCTGCGACTTTCTCACTGCCTCCGGAGGAAGGCAGAGCTGAGTCCTCTGCTGGGATACCTCACAGCGTACACTGCGCGTTGTGCTGCGTTGGGAGCCTGGGGCTGCTGGAGCTGCTCTGTCTGGAAGGCTGGATCAGTGCACTGAGCATCATTTCTGTACGTGTGGAAGGGCAGCAGCAGGCTTATTAAATGTGACACGCAAAGCAAGGACAGTGCTCTTGGAAATCCGGCTCTGAACAAGTAATTCTGTAGCACGTCTGTCCGCTTCTCTTCCTATTTGTTGCTTTTAATGCAAATGTGCCATTTTGAGCATTTCTGATTTGGGCTAGGAAATAAGGGTGAAATGGCATGATGAATCTCGGGCTCACTGCTCTCCCTCTCCCTTCACTGTTAGTCACAGTTTGTACTGAAGTCTCTCCATCCATGAAAACACTGGATAGCAATGCTTGTTGACTGAGATATGGAAAGGTTCTTTGGTCTTCCTCTCACAGCTGCCCTTTCTAAGGTAATGGCAAGTCTTCCTCTATCAGTAATTCAAAATAGAAGCGGTGTACAAAACGACACCGGCCTTCAGCCTCCCTGGACCTCTCCTCATGGGGAGAAGGTGGTAGTTGTCTCTGTCTCCATGGCAAAGGAGAACCTCTTGCTCTCACGGCAGGAGGACAGCTGCCAGAGGCGCTCCTGGCTCAGACAGCCCAGCTCCTTCAAGAGCTTGAAGAGGTCGTTGCGGAATTTGACGCCTATGAAGGCATAGAGGAAGGGATTGAGGCAGCATCGGAAGCAGGCTAGAGTGTAGGTCACGTCGTCTGCCATGTCCAGCTTCTTGCTCTCCTCGCATGAGCTGGTGTTGTTGAAGACCGAGATGGTCTTGGCCAGCATGACACCGTTGTAGGGCAGCTGGAAGACGACGAAGACGATGACGACCGCAATGATCACCTTGATGGCCTTATTCTTCTCAAAGTTTCGGGCCTGGAGTAACGTTTTGATAATGATGAGGTAGCAGACAGACATGACCACCAGGGGAATTAAGAAGCCAAAAACCATCTGGGACACTTTGATGCCAGTGTTGAAAGTCTGCAAGTCATTAGCAATGATGGAGCACCGGGGATGGCTGTCATAGTTATTGACACCGCTGTGAACCAGCTCGGGGATGGAGAGAACGAAGGCCAGGAGCCAAATGAGGATGCACGTGACTTTGCTAATGAATATCATTCGGGGACGGAAGCGGTGGGCCGAGGCAGCCTGCACGATGGCAAAGTACCTGTCGATGCTGATGGACAGCAGGAGCAGCATCCCGCTGAAGAAGCTCATTTTGCAGATGCAGTAGACTGCTTTGCAGGCAAATTCTCCAAAACACCAGAACGTGGCCGCACTTGTGGCCCAAAACGGGAGGGTCAGCAGGAACAGAATGTCTGCCAGGGCCAGGTTCAGCAAGTAGATGTCTGTCATGGTCTTTAGCCGCTTGAAGTAGATGTAGGTGAGCATCACCAGCCCATTTCCCAGCAGCCCCGTGAAGCAGATGAGGGAGTACATGGCCGGGAGGAAGGCAGCACGGAAATCACGGACTTCCTTCTTCTCACACAGGATCTCAAACATGTTGTAGTCAATGGTGGTGTTGGCGTCATAGTCGTCGGTGACGTTGTTCCCAGCACAGAACTAGAACAGGGAAGGAAGAAAGCCCATTGAGACAGGTACTGGGGGTGCGCGGCCTCTGTCCCTCAGGGGGTGGTTTCCAGTGGGGGACTGATACCGGCCTGCACAGCAGCAGCACCCAGCCATGGCCAGGGATGTCCCAGGGAGTTCCCATCATGAGCAGAGTTGGCAAGGTCTCATGGCTGGGAACGTGGGTAAATATGTGGGGTTTGGGTTTCTTGGGGGCTCACTGTGGGAATTCAGCAAGAGAAGTTGGTGTGCAACTGATATAGCCTGAAAACTCGAGAACGTGTGGCTGTTATCCAGAATGACCCAAACACAGTGGTATGTACAGTCAGTTGTCAGATGAAATAGGGAAAAGAACACGGCCTTTGGTGTTCTCCTTCTCTCAGCAAAACTTCCTCTTGGCTGAGTCTACTTGTTAAGCATTTTCTAGCTTCAGTTTCACCTCCCTTCCCATCTGAGACACTCCTGTTGCTCACGTGCACTTCTCGTGGCAGTGCCAGCAGCGGTGCAGCTGCAGCTCGTGGCCATCAGCGCCCTGGCACTGTGAGCACCGGGCTTCTCCTGGCTCCCTGGGCCGCCTCCTCCCTCGCTCCCACCGGGGCTGAGCCTGCAGGGAGCGGGGCTGCAAGCAGAGGGCTCTGCTGGGAGGCAAAGCCAGAGCCTCTCTGCCTGCCCTGACTGTAGTTTCTGCTAAGTGAAGAGAGGTGTCAATGAAATTGTGGGGAAACACAGCGAGCAAAGCAGGAAATCGTTACCGTGCTGACATGGACGGGCTGCCGGCATCTCATTCACAGCCCCTGATCTCTGCTCCGATTATTCTCGTTTCATCTTCCTACACTGCCACGCTCAGCAGGGCACAGTGAGCCTGCGGTGTCTCTGCCCTGCTTTCCGTGAGCCATTGGTCTCCAGAACCTTCTCCCCATTGCTCGGAGATGAAAGGTTTCCCCTGGATACCTCCGCCCCTTATCACCGAATCTCTCAGCACGCTCCGTCTCAGGCAGGCCTGGCTTTCACCACATCCTGCATGCAATCTGGAGGCATGCCACCAGAAGTGAAAGGGGAGAGCAGCCTGCAGGCCTCGCTGTGCCCCGGGCAGCTGAGCGGGGGACCATGGCGCGGTTGAGGCTGCTGCTGTGGTTGCAGGAGGGCGAGCGCTGGGGGCCAGCCCTGCAGTTCAGGAGCAGGTCACAGCATTCAGCTCCTCCTTCCTGCTTCACGTGGGCTCTGAGCATGAGAAGGTGGAGCAGGGTGGGCGCTCTGCTTGGGCGCATCAGCTCTTCAGCACTGCCACCGCCAAAGCCCAGCGCTCAGACCAGGAGCTGCGGGCACCAACTGGGGAGCCGTGGGCTGGCTTTGCACAAGCACTGTGCGCGTGGTGCCTGCTCCCTTACTGAAAACACACCTTGTTGTGAGAATGGGACTCGGTCCTCACAGCCGCTGCCCTGAGATCTGTTTGTACCGTTGTTTCTGTTCTTTCGTTGTTGTCATTCCTTCTGTTTGTTTTCCCTCTGGTTTTAGCAGTGCTCTCACCGCCCACCTGTGGCTGCTGGGTTATGTGTGAGCAGCCGTGTGCCCACGGGTCTCTCCGGGGCTGTGGGTGGCTGTTTTGCCTGTCAAAGTCTCTGAGATATCTCTTTACCCACAACACAAAGGCAACTGCATTTCGACAACATTGTTTTCAACGTCTTACCTGAAAAATTAGAGGAAGGCTGAAAGCAAGGGTGACCCTCAGCTGTTTACCTGGGGAAGAAGAAGGCATCATGTTAGTAGTCAGGTTGGGATTTCCACGTGCTGCTTGAAGAGTGGCGGCAGCAGCACGCTTGGCTGTGGCATTCTGAACTCTGCAAAGCTCCCTGCAGCTGCGCAGACAAAAAGGCGGTGAAGATGCTCACAGGATAACCCAGGGTCGTGCAGCAAGCCACTGTCACAGCACTGATTGAATCTCAGAAGCCTGGCCTCTGCAGCCTCCTCTGATAGCTGAAGACAATTAGCATAGTGTAACCATTTTTACTGCAGACTTCTTTCTCTTTCCTCCTCTCCTCCCTTCCCCCCCAGGCTGACAGCTTCATGCAGGGTGCAGCCAGCAGCCCATCTCCTGTGCTCCGAGCCGGGGGTGTAGCACACTCAGTGTGTGTCCAAACACAGCTGTGAGTGCAATCACTTGGCACAGCTGTTCCCTGACAGCACGGTGACCAGACTGCAGATGAGGAAGGCTCCGCTGCCTGCAGGATGTGCGGCGCTGAAGCTGGCTGAAATTTATTGCCTGTCTAAATGTCAGAGCTGGCTTCTGCTGCCTTTGGATGTGGAGATGCAGCACGGTGTCAGCTGGGAGGAAAATTAAATTCAGAGCCAGATGTGATAATGGGGAGAGCAATCTCAGACCAACAGCTCTTCCTGCTGTGGTTTGTAGAGACAGAGAGGCCAGTGAAAGCTTTCTCTTCTCTCTATTTAAAGCACATGCCAGCATCCACCTCAGGCAGTTGTGACTGAAAATTGCTGAAGCTAGAAGAATGTCTGGCAGCTGTGAGAAAGCCTGTGCCCTGCCTGCCCAGATAGCAGCAGCGTCCTTCCCCGAGGGACAGCTGGCATCTGCTGATGTGGGCACGGAGCTCACGCTTCCCAGAGGTGACTGCCCCAGGCAAGTCTGCCTCAACCCTTTGCCCCTCGGTGCTCAGCAGCCACACACAGCCCTGCTCGGGATTGCTGTATGCTGCTTCAGAGCTCCTTCGCACCCTTCCCTGCTCTGCCAGTTCCTGTCCCGGTGCTGCGCTGGACCAGGAGAATGTGCTGGAAGCCCAAACTGCTGAAACCCTCTGCCTGTGTTTAATAAGCCTCAGCTGCCTGGGTTGCAATCATGGGATCGCTGCCCCGGCAAAAGAACAGCTGGTGCCGAGCGGTGTTCTCCACCAAGCTGCTGGCCTGACTTCCCAGGGACTGGGGTTGGGTTGGGTTGGGTTGTGCAGTGCCTGCTGGCGGTGGTATTACCGCTGCTGGCCGCCGTTATTCGGGAGATGGAGCCTCAGAGGTAATCGGCTGCTAGAGGCGGTGCGGAAGGGAGGCGGGGAGGAGCCGCCGGACCCCACGGTGAGGGCAGCCGCCCGGATCGGACTCCCTCCCGTCCCACGCGGGGCGCACAGCCGCGGTGCCTCCCGGTGCCACACTGCTGCGGCAGCACTGCGTGTCTGTCCGGGGGGGGCACCGCCTCTCCCTGCAGCTCCCCTCCGCAGGCCCTGCCGGCCTCCATCCGCCTGAAAGGCACCAACACAGCAGCGCTGAGCTACCCTGTTTTAAAAGCACCACCTTTTGAAGCGCCTGACGAGCAGGGCTGATAACAGTGACTCAACTAACGATCGGCAAACAGATCGGGAGGTGTCATTCCTTTGAAGAGCTTCACTTTTTCCCCCCCCCAGCTGCTGTTTCACCTATCTTAAATGTCAGATGATTTTCAGTATAAAAAAAGCTTGCACTTTCCGCCCCTCGGCCCAGCTCACTCATTTGCAAAGCCAGAACGGGGCAG
The DNA here is from genome assembly GCA_002909625.1 of Bambusicola thoracicus. Lineage (NCBI taxonomy): Eukaryota > Metazoa > Chordata > Aves > Galliformes > Phasianidae > Bambusicola > Bambusicola thoracicus. Next base: position 26,085 of record PPHD01002249.1, on the reverse strand, counting down.
CGCAGCTCCGTGGTCTCCCCGCGCGGGTCTTTGAGTCACCACTTTCACATCAGGATGGGACTTCACTCCTCGGTGCTGTGCTTGCCGGAGCGCGGGGAGGGAGAGGGGTGCAGAAGCGAATGGGCTGCAGAGAGGAAATGAGGCCCACTTTGGAGTTTAATAGGCAGTTTGGGTATCTTTACGTTTTCTGGCCGCTGGCAGTTCTCGGCTGTGGGTATTTTCGTGAAGTTTCGTTCCTCAAAATATTGAGAAAAAAACCCCTTCAAAAGTCCCCGTAACAGTTGGAGCGGCAGCCTCCCTTATAAAGAGGCAGCAAACAGCAGCGCAGTGAGTCAGGACGTGCCCCAGAGCCCCCATTGAGCCCCCACCCCCCGCAGCACTGCGCCACATTGCTGCGGTGCTCAGGAGCGCAGTGCTGTGCTGTGCTGCAGCCCCCGGCAGTCACAGAGCAAAGAGCTGCTCCGTGCCATGGGCAGCTCTGCTCCCTGGAGAACCTCAGCGCCGCTTCCATTGGATCAGCTGCGAGGAGATGGCGGCCCCAACTCACAGCCAGGGAGGAGGGCTGCAGCTGGGGCTGTACGCACTGAGCAGAAGGTGAGCAGAACTGCTCTGATTAAACCCTCGCAGGCAAAGGGCCGTTGGCTCCCGTTGGCCAGGACTGCCGCGCGGAGCTTTCAGCCTGAAGCACCGCAGCACACGTGTGGGCAGTGAGAAACGTGCTGCCGACATCTCTGCCCGCATACGGGTTTCTGGTGCCGCTTCACCATCACCATCGTTGGCTTTTGGGGAAAGAACCGGATATTTCTGAGAAGGATTAATCATACTTAAATAATATAACGACTTTTGGCAGTTAACAGCTCAGTGCCAGTTTCCCCCTCCTCTCCCCCCCGTTTCTCACTACAGATAGAGGAAAGATGGGCTGAAGTGAGGGCAGCAGAGCCGTGTCGTACGGTTTGTTTCATACGCTCAGATCTCTGTCAGACACAGTGATGATCTGAATCCACCCCTCTTAGGAAACCGTGATTCAAGAAGCAGAATAAACAGAGATAAGTCAATTTTGGGGGCTTGTATAGGAGAGGTGATTGGCTCAGCTGGGATCTGCTCAGCTGCAGTGCTGCACATCCTCCAGCCGGGCCTGCAGAGCTGGGCGTGAGCTGACCAAGTGTGAGACGTGCAAGGAGCAGACAAAGTCTCGTGCCCGCTGTGCTATGGGGACGTCACGTGCCGAAGAGCAGCGCCTCGCTCCCTCGCGGGGTGCTCTGCTGCACTGCAGACCCGCGCTGTGCCCCACTCGGGCTGCTCCGGCTGCAGGGAGATGCAAAGCCCGGTTTTTGCATTGGCTCAAGATTTGGTGGCTGCAGTGAGGATTTTCAGTCACAGGAATTTCAGTAAGTGAGGAGGTTTGGCCAAGAGGAAGCTCCCATCCCTTGGTTTACCCATGGCAGTGAAATATTACCGAGGGGACGGAAGGTCGTTTAAAGAAACACAAAAAAAAGGCAGGAATGACACGGGAAGAACTCGCTGGTTTTGGACAGCGGAGCCTCCTTGAAATCCCCATAGGCTGCCTTTGTTTTATGGTATGAAAGCAAATTGAGTTGAGATCTGTGAGCTCGTGGAGCAGCCAGCTTTGGCTGAGGCTTTCTGTTCATAGCACACACACAAGGAAAATCAAACCCCTTTATATTAAATAATCTTAAAATGCTTCATCCCCGTGCCACAGGGCACAGATGTGGGCACTGTCCTTACTAACAAAGCCGAAGACAAAGGCAGAGCAGGTACTCACCGCCGTCCATGGTCTCGTTTCTCACAGCCAAAGTCACAGTGCTGATGAGAGCATCATCTGCACAGCACAGCACAGCCTGGGTGTGCGCCGGCTCCCGCCTGAGCCCCTCTTTGGGAAACTGCCTTTTATACTTCCTGCACCTCGGCAAGAGCCCGCTGACGTGCCCTACAGTCAGACCCTCCTCCTCCTCGTGCTCTCAGCGGCGGCAGACCGCTGTGCTGCTCCCCGCTCCCTGCACACACTCATGCTCAGGTGCTTCCTCAGCGCGCGCTCAGAGGGCTGCACGCGTCCACACAGCCCCTACTGAGAGCTCACGGAGCAAAGCAGACCCTGCACGCACACTGGGAAGGCGAGGATTTGGCTGTAGCAAAGGGACGGGAGGAGAGTTTCCGCAGCAGAGGCTGCTTCCTCGCTCAGCGCCCGGTGCTGCGGGAGGCAGGGAACTTTCCCATCTCCACGAAACCCTTTCTAGGAAAGGCGTCCACCCACCACGCGGCAGCCGTCCCATCGGGCGGCCCTTCTGCCTGTCTGCATCGGCAGCAGCTCTGAAGCAAGTGGGCTTCCCCACCTCTTTCTGCTTTCTGGTGTTTTTGCTGTACCATCTGCTGAGGCTCAGAGGTTTTGCACATCTGCGGTGCCGTGCCTTCCCCAGCATCACAGTGCTGCAGAGCTCTGAGCTCAGCAGAGCCCAGGAGGAGCTCACACTGCAGGGATTCGCTTTGGCTCATCCCATTCCCGGGGGCAGTGGCTCATTGTTGCAGGCTGTGGGTCTGTGGCTGTCCGAGCCGGGTGCTGCTTCTTGGAACTGTTCTTCTGACAGGCACAAACATAACCAGAGAGATAGGGAAAGGAAACCCTGTCCTACCTACATTGTACTTCACCTGATCTACAGATAACACGCTGCATCAAACCGTATCCAGCAGCTCTAAGAGCCCCCGCTGGGCAGCTGGTGTCCGGCTCTCAGCAGTGCCTGCTTTATGCAGGGTGATCCGAGCAGCATCCTGCCAAGCAGCGTGGGTGTCACATGGGGGAATGCGCTGCAAGGAGCAGGTGAACTGCATTGGTGTAATTGATTGGCGCCACCTGCACCCGTGTAGCTTCCCACAGCAGAATGCAGCTCTCTGCACACATCCCAGCTGAGAGCAGCTCCTCTCCTAAGCACTGAAACGCCGCAGCCCATGGAAGTTTGGGGCGCTGAGGAGGGCTGTTACGATTCCCTCTGGTGTAGTTTAGCACAGAAAGACCTGAAGATGGTATTCTAAATAGCTACGATTAGAATGATGGTAATGTAATGGTTAACCACAGCTAAAACGGGACCTCACTAGAATCTGAATAAGTTGTACTTAGGAGTAACCCTAAAGCTGCTGAGCACTTGCTGCCATGCCTTCGACATGAACAGCTTCAGCTTGAAGCAGAACCTCACTTCCCAGCTCTTAAGCCCCCGTTAAACACATCAGAAGTCACAGAGCACACGGGGGTCTCCCGGCCTTCAGTTGCAGCCCCTCCCCAGGCGCTGTGCCCGCCCGGCTCTCACTGCAGACCCCCTCAGCATTTCCCTCCTGGGAGGCCGATCCCACGGTGGTCCTTCCCTCATCCCGGGGTCCTTCCCAGCCCTGCACACCGTGTGGGGTGCCGGACCCACGCAGACTCACTGCAGCTCAGCAGTCACTCACTGCACCTGACAGCTGTCACCCCTTTATTTGGCTTTGCAGGAGGCTGCCTATGGTTTCCTTGCCCTGAGCATTCATCCCTGCCTGCAGCTGGGGGTTGGAGTTAATGATCCTTGAGGTACCCAAGGCGTTCTGTGATTCTGTGATCCCGGGCTTTTCAGTACGCTCTCTTTTGTCTTATCTGTAGGCAGGTGTTGTTCACATCCCCGTGACTATTTATTGCTCTGTTTTCCTTTTGTTCATCAGCTATCCTGGCAGGTACGCTGCCTTTGAGAGCTGTATCTTCTAACCACTTCCGCCAATAAGGACAAGAGATGAAAGGCTTCCCTCCAGCACAGGCAGAATACTCAGAAGCGGTGGGCGTGGGGCCTTCGTGCTGCTCTGTGCTGCCTGCAGAGCACTGCGGGATGGGCACTGCCGGCTGCATTCCCTGCCCTGCAGCTCGGGGGGGT
>PPHD01002249.1:1075-22150 GCA_002909625.1 Bambusicola thoracicus | reverse complement strand
GAGCACTGCGGGATGGGCACTGCCGGCTGCATTCCCTGCCCTGCAGCTCGGGGGGGTGGGCTGAGATGTGGCTGTGGTGCATCTCCAGATGCACAGTGGCTGATGGAGATGCTGAGGAGTGTTGGGCGGCTCACAGTTCATTTCCCTGTGTGTGCTGCTGAGCTTTATGTGCGAAGCCCCAGAGCGCCCCGAGCTGTGCGCGGTCAGAACCGACTCAGACAAAGTGTTTATTTCANGGGCTGTGATGTGGCTGTGGTGCATCTCCAGATGCACGGTGGCTGATGGAGATGCTGAGGAGCGTTGGGCGGCTCACGGTTTGTTTCCCTGTGTGTGCTGCCGAGCTTTATGTGCGAAGCCCCGGAGCGCCCCGAGCTGTGCGTGGTCAGAACCGACTCAGACAAAGTGTTTATTTCAAACACTTCCAGTTCTGTGGAGAAAACAATCTGCTTTGTCCTATGACACTGAATCTTCTTGTGCTGTCATGTCTGGGGCCCAAGGAGCCCTCACGTCATTTATAAAAGCTTTGCTGAATTGGGCTGTGTATATTTGCAGTCTATTCCGGGCCTCTGTGACTCTCTCTGATGTTCTCCCTTTAACATGTGCATCCCCGGGCTGCCCTTACAGCCGTGTGCTCCTGCTTGGGCAGCACAGTGCCTCTCAGAGCCGGGTCTGACAGTCACCCAGCACCGTCTGCTCACCGCGGTGCGTTTGTTACTCCATTACAAGTTGAGCTCAGGTGTTACAGTCCTTTGCAAAGTGCTGACAGCTCGTTCGTCCCCACTGCTGCAGGGCGCTGGACTCACCCAGACCGAAGCAGTGATGGGTTAAGGGTGAACGTAACTCGTGTGCCCACTTCCCACTGATGTCCCTCCTCTGACGTTGGGATGGGACCTTGACATTTGCTGCTTGCAGTGCCTGGCAGCGCATTGCCATGGTGCTCAGCATCTCCCACCTCCAGTCCTGCCTCGTGCCCAAACACCCCCTCACATCCTGAGCTACTGAGCCTGGAGATGTGTGGGGAAGGTTCACGCGGTGCAGTTGGTAGGTTTACCCTGGAGAGGACTTTTAGGGTTTTCTTCAAGCAACCAAAATAGGAGAAGTGAAATTTTAAGTAAATTCCTGACATTAAGAGCAGTACTGAGCTGGGATTCCACACCGAGAGTGGTTTTAGGGGATGCCCTGAAAAAACAGATAAAAACTAATCTTGTGATTATCATCTCACTGTGAGGTTATTATAAGATTCTTATCCACCCAGAAGAGGAAGCAATCTGCGCGGCAGGCAGGCTCACATCGGGGGCACACAGCTGCCCATGCTGCCTGCTGGTCAGCCACAGGAGGGAAGGAACATGCATGGTGACGCTGGGAATTCACCTTCCCCATGCCTGCGTCACTGCCTGATGCTGTCTCTTTCCACAGAACAAAAAACTGTTGACCAGTTCAGCATCTGCTCTGCACACAGCAGCTTCCTCACCCTGCAGTCCAGGAATTGAGCTGAGAGCAAAAGCACCCACAGACGCAAACAAAAGGGGAGAGATTTGGGTTGGCGTTTCTGGTTTGCAGCTGAGGTGTGGAGGAGGAGAGGGGCGGTCGCTGCCCCGTGCAGCACCGAACCCCTCCGGTCAGTGCCGGGTGCTGCCTGCAGATCTGCCCCTTTTGGCCCACAGCACCGAGTTCAGTTTCAGATGCAGGGGTCTGTGGTGAACAGACAGATCCCTTCTGGCCCAAAGTAACATGGAACAGAGCCAGATGGTCGTGTGTGAATGGTAGGAGAGGAAAGGCAAGGAGTAAGAAACAGCAGGAAGATACCCATGGGCACAGTGGGCACCACGGTGGGGAAGGTGTGCGACTGCTGGCTGTGACTGGAGAAAGTTGTGAAGCATTCCCTGAGTTTTGTTCCCACTCCGACTGGAAGTGCCGCCACATCCCTGCAGGGTATCAAACCGGGCAGTGGAACATCCATGGGAGGAGGAGGAGCAGTTGGGTCTCTTAGAAGAGCCGAGAGAGGTGAAGTGCCATCATCTGCCCATGCAGAGAGCATAGCCTGTGTGACTGCCTCCCATGCATGGGTTCAACACCCATCCCCTGCGGCAGAGTGGATATGGAACCGGGAATAATGATGCTGCCAGTGGCTTCCCCGAGGAGAGCTCAGCCACACATCACACACAGCGCACTCTTCAGCCCTCAGGGTAAGAAAGCATTCACTGATGCTTTGCTCTGCTCTGCCGTTGCTGCTCCCGTCTGACCTTTCCCCCATCGCAGAATCGGCGCCTCCATTAAAACAGATCTTTTTATTGTTACTTTTTTTTTTCAGTAGAGATGAGCTGTAAAGAACAAAATGAAACCGTGTGCAGAAATTCTGGGCTTCTGTAAGTGGAGCTCTATGTGATAGTTTACAGCGCAGTACGAATCCAACCCAGCAACTGCAAAACCACTTCAAAAAAAAAACCCAACAAAACACGAAACCCAAAGACCATGAAACACACACACACATGTGTCAAAGAAGGGAACCGAGAACAAAAACACCGACATCAGAGTGAGCTCTGTGCCTTTGGCCGCTGCCCTCCTGCGGCTCTCAGACCATCCCTGCCGCCCCGTCGGTACCGCTGTGCGCAGGGGGAGATTTCACACCCCGGGATGAGAGGCGCCGGTTCTGAGCGTTCAGAGCCTCTCTCGGCTGCTGCGGCTCCTTCCAGGCTCTGCTGTGGGTGTGACACAGATCGGCCGCGCTCTGTGCCGCCGCAGCCCATCCCGGCACAGCGCGCAGGGAAACCGAGGGGGACCCCTGGTGGCGGCACGGAGCGGCCCCGGCTTCGTCCGCCTCGGCAGAGCCGCTCTGCGAAGCGCCGTCGCTCCCAGAGGAGCTTTGCGAAGCCCGGGTTCGATTGCAGCGGAGCAGCGCACGTGCCGGGCTCGGCTGCCCATCCGCTGCTCCGAGCTGCGCGCACCGCTGCGCTGCGCTGCGCTGCTCCGAAGGGCGCCTCACCCCCCGCCCCGCAGCAGCCCGCCCTGCCCGCCGGTGCCCATTTGCTTTTATCCCCCTAAAGCGGCGCTGATCCATTCCGCCCTTCTCTGTTGTAGGGATAATCCTTTCCGCGGGCAGAGCTCCCGCAGCCGAGCCCTCATTCTGCTGGCAGCAGCCGAGCCGTGCAGGGCCGTCCCTGCGGTGCGCGGGTAACGCACGTTCTGTTCGGCTCCCGGAGGTACCTCCGGCGCTGCGCTCTGTGCTCTCAGTGGGAGCAGCGCTGATGTTGGGCTCTGCTTTTGGAAAAGTCTCGAGAGGGCTCCAAGGGTTTCAACATCTGAACTCCTTCCAGCAGTGACCTTTGGGGTCTGCTCTGTGCCACGCAGCCGCTGGGTCAGCTGTGCAGGTCAGAAGGTTTTGGGGTGGTGAAGGCTCCCACTTACAGCAATGCAGGGAAAAGAAAACAAAGACCTTTTTTTTTTTTTTTTTTTTAGCCTGGGCTTCTTATGTCACTTTTACTTCATTTATTCCTTTTGTGGTGAGATAAAGCCGTGTTTTTGAGAACTGCCACCTACAGAAGAGAAGCTTCGCCTTCTTGATTTGACCTACAGAGCAAACCCGGCAGCAAACTGCAGCGCAGCAGCTGTGGCAGAGGTCGCACAGTGTGAGTCAGCCCCAGCAAAGCCCACTGCTTCTTGAGGGGAAAAACAAAGTGCAGCAAACAGCTCCCTCGGCGTGATGTCGTGTTTTGGATCAGTCGCCCCGTTTCCTTGTGGGTCCCAATGTGTGTGTGGGGAGGGAACAACACCCGCCTGCTCCCAGCACCCACAGCCCGTGAGCACCCACAGCCACACTGTGCTCTGCTCTGCATCCAACCCATGGAGAAGCGCTGCGGCTGCATGGTGGAGCCCCGGGGCTCTGTGAGTGTGCGCCCACCTCCCAACCAAAGCACACAAAACAGAGGGAGGAGAAGGCGGGCAGTGAACGCCCATGAGCTCAACAGCAGCAGTACAGTGCTTTATCTGTTCCGTGCTGCTCGTGGGAGGGTTTTGTGTCTGGCTGAGGGCTCCGGTGGGTGTGCTGTTTCTCCAGGAGCCCCAATTAGCCGCTGTGTGTCTGAGCCCTTGGAGGCAGTGAGTGGGAGGGTCGGGCAGACATGAGGCTGCTGGGCGCTGAGCTCAGCTGCACCCTAAGGAGTGTGGGGCGAGAAGGGGCTCTTGAGGGAGTGTAGCAAAGGAGTGGGGTTTGTTGGCAGGTCGGTGCTGCACCTCCCGGCGCTCCACATTCCCTCACTCCCTTCGCAGCTCCCCGTGCTTTTCACTGCTTCCCTTCCTGCCCTGCGAGTCGGACGGGCAGCGCTCCATCAGGGCCCCATTGGGGTCCCTCTCCCTTCCCCAGAGCTCACACCTCGTGCAGACACGTCCTGCCCCACGGCTCAGAGCTTCAGACTCCCCACGCCGGGCATTCGTTCAGGTTTCTCTGTGTGCTTGGAAAGGTGATTCTACCCTTGAAAACGACACCTACTCACTCAGGTACACACCCGTAGCTGCAACACACCCTGTCTGTGCCAGTAATTACTGTTATTTACATGTACCTCGAGAATATGTAGGAGATGGAAAACAAGCAGTGTTCAAACAGGAGGGCTGCAGCGCGGAGAGCAGCTGCTGCACAAGGAGCTCATGGCCCACACTGCTGCACAACGAGCTCATTGCCCACACTCTGCTCTCCCACTGCTGTCCCACCCGGCTCCACCCGAACCCCTTCGTGGTCACATGAATTGTAGTGACAACAACTCACTGTTTTGAGAGGCTGGAATTCGGAACTTAAAACTGCTGTAATTTGTAGCAGTTTCACAAAGAACCGCAGCCGACATCTGCGGAGCACGAGCACAGCCCATGGGCTCACGGCACCGCGCCGTCAGAAGGAACGCGCAGCAGTTAATGAGCAGCAAGAATTGGATTCAGGTATTAAGGATTAGGAGTGTAATTACAATGTACTCTCCGTATGGTAGCCTTGTAAATACATACACCTCACGGCCCTGCAGGGTGGAAGTTCCACTTCAGTTGGAGTGATACAAATGCGGCTGCTGATACTGGGAAGGAGGCGGTTATGCCACACGTTCATTACTGCAGGCAGTATTTCCTCCCCAGATTCCCCCATTCAGCGGCTCCTGAAGCCGAGAGCTCTCACCAGTTGTGGATGCAGCATCTGAACAGCAGCCTGGAGCAGCCCCCAGCCTTTGGTTTCCGAGGTGCTCCTACAGCACAGCTTTCAGTACTGAATGGATTTCAGCAATGCATTCCTCATTTCCGTTTCCCCTGGGCTTAAGTCAGACAAAAGCCCTGCAAGAAGCACAGCAGCGCCTTCAGACAAGAACCAGACTACGATCAGCTTAAAAAACCAAGAATGTTGGACTTTATTCTTTTTAGGCCATTAGGAAAAAAACAAAGATGTAAAAAACACCACCATCTCTCATACCCACCATTCCATCAAAGCTATTTACCAAAGCGTGCGCACCGTGTGCTCTCCTGCAGCTGGAAACACAAATGGTTCGTATTCGGGGTAGCTCTGCAGAGAGGGCTTCTGCTTACACAGGGACTAAATGGGGCATTTTCAGTAGTAGTTTTTATAGGGGTTTTTTTGGAGGTTTTGGGAGGGCTCAGCAAGGAGCACTGCTGTGTTCATGACTGCAGTAACACAATGAAGTGCTCTCCTGCTGTGTACTTTGCCAGACCTTTGGCTGAGGTCCTATTAGGATAGCAAATAAAGAGTTAAACAGTGAAGAAAAGCAAAGGCTGTTGCAAATAATCCCACATCACAGCAAAAGTCCTTAGGATGCAATGTCGCTTACTTCAGGATACTGCACTCCGTCATTTGAAAATGCACCTCTGGATTTGCTGCATGCAGAACACAGCAACTTTCCTTCTCTGCTGAAGGGCTACTGTCCAAAAGGCGACAGAAATCATACAACAAAACAAAAGTCCAAGTCTTGCAGCCTTGTTTAGGAGCCTGACTCGTAAATACTGAAAGCACTCCTTAAAAACAGGCAGCTGCAGTAGATATTCTCGCTGTCAAGAACTGAAAACAGCAGCAAGAACACCTCCTGGGCTGCCATGGGTTGGGTTTGTTAGCTCCAACCTCTGTGCCACAGCACTGCCTTCCTGGGTGCAGGCGTGATGCTCCCTTACACCAACCAGGAGATGTGGGGGCCGAGTCAGCCCACCATGTCAGGAGGAACGCAGAGGTGATGCACATCTCCACCTCCTTCAGCCACAAGAAACCAAGAAGGGCTCTGAAGGAAGACTGCTGTTCACTGTGATAATTTAGTCAGAAAAAGGGGAGAAATCCTGATTTTGTCATCAAAAACAAAACTAGTACTATCATTCTGGGGAAGAAATTCCAAACAGTAATCTCTGTACATATCGTATCACTTATGTCTAGATGTGTGACATGTTTTCTGTCTGTTATAAGATCTCCTTTGCCCCTGAAATGCCCCTTAGGTCACCATGCTGATAACAGGTGTTACCAAAACCCAGTATCTTTGGGAGACAGGTGGTACAGGCAAGAAAGATACAAAAGCTGCTTAGCACATTTTGAAATCAAACCAGTACTTCATTAAGAGGACACACATGAAACAAGTCACTGTTTATTCTTTCTTCTCACTCTCTTCGGTGTTGGGGTCTGCAGGAGGCTCTTCCACAGTCGCACTGTTGCTCTCTGACCCGGTGTTGCTGTCACTGGTTCCTTCCTCTGCAGTGCTGTCAGCCCCCTCTTGGCCACTCTCCTTATCATCAGGGGTAGATGTTCCTTCTTCACCGTTCTGCTGGTTTTCTGTGCTCTCTTCTGGGTGAGGCTCTTCTGTAATAAAATACTTCTCAGTATCATTATATACCGATATATTTATATAAATAGTGCAGCTAGAATTTAGGAATAGAACTTGTAATAAATGAGAGTATTTCATAGCAGTTATTTGTTACTTAGTACGTATGGTAAGAGGCACAGCTCTCAAAGCCCACTCAGTGCTCAGAACATACATGGTCCTGCCACGTGGCACCCTGAAGGTCTCCTGCAGCTGCCTGAGCTCAGGAGTGGGGCACAGGAAAACAGTGTGCCTCATTCAACCAGATGCACCAGAATCCAAACAATCAGTCCACTCTCCCTTATGCTGTTACAGCAATAACTTACTGAGATTCTCATAAATACTCCAATTCTCATAAATACTGTCACTGTCACTAGAGTCACTGTATGGAACACAACGAAGCCTGCAGTCAGTTTGGAAGAGCAGCACGGGAAGAGCTGCAGTTCTACCATCCCTGCCAGACGGTGGCAGCGGGTGAAGGAAATGCGCTCAGTCGCTCCCACCTCACACATGTCTAAACGATGAAAGCATTCAGAAATGTTTTTTCTCCTCGGGTACATTTACACAAAGCAGTACATACTGTTTTTGTGATATTCTCTACCCTTTTAATAAGGAACAACCTAATGAGGAAAGCAAACACCTGTGTCCACCAAGATAACTATTCTGAATGTTCTTCTGAAGAAGCCTTTCTCCCTAACAGCACAAACCTGGGGCACTCCCCATGGCCAAGCAGAGCCTCTACAGAGATACTTTAACACTGATCCTTTGGGGATTCTGAAGGTGGTTTGAAATGTGGTTACCTGTCTCCATTGGAGTGCTCTCCTCTTCTTTCTTCTCCTCCATTTTGTTAGCTGCCTGTTCTTCCTCAGCTGCTGTGTTATTCTGACTGCGCTCAGCCTGCTCAGCTGCTTCCTTTTCCCTCTCCTCCTGCCTCTTGCGAGCCTGTTCCTCAGCTTGAGCAATTTCAGCTGCAATTTTTTCCATATCCACTTCCACTTTCAAACTGCATAGCTAGCAATTAAAAAAAAGCTCTTTTATCACCCCAGTTACATTGTGAAAGACAAAACTTCAAGGAAACTCTATTATTAGCTCAGCATCTCTATGTGCAGCAAAACTGCTCTGATTTGAGTAAATTTATATTAAAAGATTCAGAAACTACAGAAGAAGCAACAAGTATATATCAAAAGAGGCTAGAGAATTGATCTAAACCTTGGCTTTGGATGCAGCCTAGGACACAGCCACACGTTCTCCATAGTGGCTCTGGGCCACTTTCCTTGAGCTGCCCCTGGTGAACTCCAGGAGCCCGGAGGTGCTCACAGAGTGCAGTGCCTGAACATAACCACTGAAGGTCACCAAAGGAGCACGGAATCATAGAAATGCTGTGTGCTTTCCAAAACACACACACTTCACCAGACCCAGGACACTGCAGTCGTCTCATTACAAACAATTCAGTACTGAACTACTGAACTAGTAGATTGCTCAAAGTAAGTGGAGAAGAAGGAGACTTGTACCCTTTTGAGCTCATTGTTAAAGGATTCTGTGCTTTCCAAGAACTTCCTCTTCTTCTCCTGGTGACGCTCTTCAATTTGCAGCAGCTCAGCTTCCAGTTTACGCTGGAAATGTAATAAATGAAGATGCTTTACTTCTGAAGAAAAGGACAACAATATCCAGTCCAACATTTAAATGCAGCCATGTTTTAACATCCTTACACCAAAACGTTTTCCTCGATCCAATACCCAACACACACTAAGAGGTAAAAAAGTCTGAACAATAAATGGGTCTGTGCAGTAAAGCACTGCTACAATGAGACTGCAGCCATAAGCAACTGAATCTATTCAACTGTGCATTTACCCTCTATAAAGAAAGGTTGTGTGTAATACTGAAGAGCTATGGCTTTGTTACTTACGGCGTCCTAAAGAACAACATGCAGCTTAATGTGACTCTCAGTAAAAAAGGCCACAGGTGAAAGCTCACATCTTGGCACCCCTGAGAAAACCCAGCGAGCAGCAACTGGAGCGCATGGAGTGCAGACACCCAACAGGAACAGCGTGGGGATGATCAAAGGATCCGGGACTCAGCGTGCCGCCTTCCCATCATTTATCTTTACCTGGTGAACCATTAAGGACTGAACCTGGCGTTTCAGAACTTGCATTCTAGCTGTAGTGACAACGGAGCGCACGTCAGGAACCACACTTTCGCTCAGGATCTCACTGATGAGCCGATGGTTCCTCTGGAAACGAGCTGTAGCTGTGTGCTTCATCGAAAACCCATCGTCGTAATCTGGAACGGCAGTGGGAAGCACAACGGCTTTCATTCCCCAAAGCAAGCACTGGGCTAATGAGACTGCACCAATGTCACCACTGATTGCACACAAACCAAAGCCTAACGCCGCTTTCTCGTGTCACAAAGTTCGTACCAAAATATTTGACTAAAGAACATCAGCTGCTGAGGAAGAAAGGCAGTGTGAGGATCATTCACCTTAGCACAGCTACGGCTGCTATTCTGTATGCATCCCCCACACACATGAGCTTTGGATCCACCTTGTTATTCACTGTGTGTTTTCCAAGTTTCCAGATTAAGATGAGCTATTAATGCACTGAAAGAAGAAAGCGTTTCTGACTAACTGTGGCACCAGCACAGCATTCACTGAGAAAGAAAAAAACAAACGTAAAATACTGACAGAAGAGAAACTTCTCCTGTGGACCAAAACGACAGCTGAAACTACAAAACACGCTTCCTACATCCAGCAGCACTCAGAGCTTCTGGCCTGGAGAAGACAAGACTTGCCATGCTGTGACTTCCTCATTTGCCCAGAGAGCAGGCCAAGCCCTTCACTATACTGAAAATCGAAGCAGAGTCAGGTTCTCAATAGCAGAACTGTTGTCTGAGCCCCCAGAAGCACATGGTCTTTTTGCTCTTTTCACAATATTCCTACAGTCCCTACAATCCTAGTGACACACAGGGCAACACAGCAGCAATGCTCCTGCCACAGGAGTGAGTCTGCCTTTCATCCCAAACGTGAGCGGATCCAGCTTGGTGCTGGCACAGCTGGCTCTGCCTGCATTAATTCTGGTTCTGCCTGCATTAATTCTGACCCACGTAGTGCGGAGCAGAAGTTAAAGCCCCAGAAAGCCAGCTGCTCGGAGCACTAACCTTGTTGACATAAGTTCTGCAGTTACCTCAGTGGGAAGGTGCTGTTGCCACAGGCTTTATCTCAGGGTGTAACTGAGCAGATTTTTTCACCCTCAGGTTTCAACAAGTACATATGGGGTCACAGAGTTAACAGCAGACCTGAACTGCACGAATCTGAATGTCTCCTGCTGGGTGGGGTGCATTTCCTTGCAGTCAAATAAACTTTCAGAATTTTCTCATCAACTTGTCAGTAGTGAGGATAACTCTGTTCTAAACAATCTCAAATGACATCTGCTGAACTTTTGAAGTTCAGGTGCTCCTCATCATCCCAGAACTCCGCTTATCAGAATGACGTGCTTCTGGTAATGAAGCGCAGGATTCCACTCCAGCTGGATTAAAGGAAGCAGCTCATCATTTGGCCATTCATTTGTTAAAGCCACCACAGAGTTTTAAGCAGACTGATTTCTTTTGAACTGTCCGCGTTACTTCACACACAATTAAGGGCTGGAAGATTTATCACTGGCTTGCCACCTGAGGTTTTGGGAGCGAGACAAAGGCAGCTGAGGGCTATACAAAATAAAACGGAACCATGAGAATTAGTACTGAAGGTACTGAAATCAAAGGAAGTCACGCTCAGCACCGGGAAGGCTACACAGAAGTAATTTTCTCTATCTGGCATGTGCTTATGCCACAGGCCCTGTGATGAGACTGTCTCCCCGCACACCCATACAGACTGCTTTCTGCTTACCATCTGGATCTTCTGCTGGCTGTATGCTCATGTAAGGTTCACCCTTCTCCATGCGTGACTGCCTTTGTCGGCTTTCTTCTTCTAACGCAGCCTCAGCACGACTTTTTGCATTGATGTAGGCAAGGTATGCAGGAGAGTTATGGTAGGCCTTCATGGACTCATTGTACTCAATCTGAAAGGTGACCAATATCGTTTGATTGCACCGCTGGACAATTTCAGACCTGACACAATTAGGTGTAACTCGAAGTGCAGTTATACAGACATCTCTTCTGAACTATCTGACTGATACACGACCAGATTCCCTCAGCTTTCAGTTTTACAAATTAGAACTCCTTCCACAGTCATTCAGCCCAACTGGCGTTGGATTTTAGGTGTGTTTTATTGCTTGAGAGGTCTTAAGAACGCTTTATTTTTGTTGTTTGAAGTCAAACTTCAGAACAAGGCATTTACTGAATGAACTCTGATAAAATTAAGATGAGTTGACTTAAAATACTCTCAATAATTCTTTAGATTTTAACTATGTCTCTTATTTCGATTTCTTCTCTTTCTTTATTCCAGTTATGCCATGAGCCAGTTTCCAAACAACTTATGCCTTTGCGTTCTTTGATCCATCCCTGCACTGGGATGATACAGAGTGCTGCAGCCAGACTACTGGTAGCAGGACTGCATCACTGTTTTCACCTTCTCTGAAATATTTTCCCTTCGAATTGCTTTCTTTCACATCACTTTCAAAATCTGCCTAGTCTAGAATTTGTATAGAGATTTGAGGTATTTCCAATGAAGAATGAGATAATCTATGATCCTGGTACCAAGACCTAAGGGTGTCAGTTTCATCATTAGTAGGGCTGGAAACCTATCTAGGCACTGGAAAAATACAAGCAAGATGGCCCCTGCCCCATGGAGCTTACAATCTAAAGACTGTTACCGAGTTAAAAAAATAGAATTCCTTAATTTTGTTCCAACTAAGAGCATCCAGCTTGGAAGTACTTCTCTACTGACTCGGAATAAAACAGCTCAGGTTTGATCAGGCTGCGCACAGCCAGGATGCCAGCCAGCTTTAACTACAAGGCAGCAGGTGGACAAGCTCCCCGGTGTAGTTTAGGATCACAGTAACAGTCTTGTAAGTCCTCAGCACTTACCAACCCAGAGACACGGCGTGGCTGTCATCTTTTGTCATGAAGATAAAAACACGAGAAAACCCTAAAAAATGGTATCATTTTTCTACTAAGAAACAAAACGCTACGCTACAGCGTGGAGACACACCAGATAACAGCATGGAAACCAAACCGTACGTGACTGGAAGTCTTTTATGAGCATGTTCATGCCTCAATGGCAGTAGTTGCAGAGCACCAGTTTTGAAAGAGGATTTTGGTGTTGAGACAATCTTTTCAACACTGATGTTGTACAATTAAATCCATTCATTAAACAGTTAAAATCGGCACTCAATTATAAATACTTCATTTTGCATTAGGTCTAAAAACTGACCAGTCACAGCTGACGTACAGTTATTAAAAAAAATCTACAAGACGTGCCAGGACA
Source organism: Bambusicola thoracicus (assembly GCA_002909625.1). Taxonomy (NCBI): domain Eukaryota; kingdom Metazoa; phylum Chordata; class Aves; order Galliformes; family Phasianidae; genus Bambusicola; species Bambusicola thoracicus. The sequence continues at coordinate 9,910 of PPHD01002249.1, read as the reverse complement.
CACTTCCATTAAGTTACATACAGGGGGTCTCGTGAAAGCCTCATACACCACTGCATGGGTAAGATGGATTTTTCTTCTCAGACCAGTTCCTAGAAGAATCAGCTGTAATAAACATCCCAGATTTCTTCCATTTACCTTTTCAGCTTCATATTCATTCAAATACTCTTGCTTCTCTTCATCAGTGAGATCTCGCCACATTCCTCCAATAATCTTGCCAATTTCCCATAACTTCAAATCAGGATTGGATGCCTTCACTTGGTCCCAGACCTTAACAGAAACAGCTGGAGCTTTACTAATGATATCTAAATACTTCCAAATTAAACATTTTATATTGTCATCTCAGTGTTCTTTCTGGAACCACCACGAAAAACAGGATTAAGTTAGGGATGAGTCTGGCTAAACTATCTCGGTTATGTTCTGGGGCAGGAAGTCAGTAGGAGGTCATCTACTGAAACGGGCAATTGCTGGAATGGCTTTGGTTTCATGAGAATATTGCCTTTAACCCTCTTAAATCTCTTCTCAAATGCACATCGCTGCATCTCTGGGAAAAAAAAAAGCGCTACTGAGTACACACATCCAGCAGTAGATTACGGTAAAGAGCACTGAGCTTTTCAGATCAGAATGCAACCTTTCAAAATATTTTTCAGTCTTGCTGATCAATCTGAGTTCCAACAAGTTCTGACTCCACCAAAAAGGTCTCTAACTTTACAAGGAAAAAAAACAAGGAGAGAGCTGCCAGTGTTATTTCTTGCTGCGCCACTTGACTTTTTTTTGTTGCTGGTTTTTAGGCCTAAGGCAGATACGCTGGTAAAGATACTTAACCAGAAGTGGAAGAATTTCCTTCTGGCTCACCCGCTTCAGACGGGCTCACATGCCCTCCCCATGCCCAACCAGATTTCAGACTCCACAAGGGTCTCTCTCCTATTTTCTGTCAAACAGTTCAGAGAATAGCGAAGTAACCGTTGCCACAGGCTAGGTTGGCGAAGGAGAACATGCAAAGTCCACTCATTGCTACTCTTCAGTCCAGCTACAGCACTGTACCAAGCCCAGTATACCGCAAGGAATATTGCCTTTATATAAAAGGTTCTCTCAGTAAGTCACAGGAACTTCTGAATGTGGCAGGGTGGATCCTTGTCAGCGGACAGCGGTAGGAAATTATCATTTTAGAGACAACTTTTCCCCCCAGAAACTGGCAACTGTAAGAACAGAATACTGCTGCCATTATTCTGCAGGGCAACGCATCTGTACTTTACAATTCCCTTAAAATGATGTGCAGGCTGTTAGGAGTAAACGTTTAAAAGCTGAAACTAAGATAACAGCAATGAATTGTTAGCACGTACAACGCTAGCGTTTATTACTACTTGTTCGATACCTATACCCACCTTCCGGCTGTACCTCATGTAGGGCATCAGGGGCTTGTCTGGGGGCTTTGGGGGCTTTGGAATGGTAATACCAGAGGAAGCCTATGGAAAAAACGAAGAAGTCCATTTGTTAATGTGCACAGTGGAGAGCTTCCACACGCGCCAGCTTTGGGAAAGCATTCACTCTTGCACAGTTGAAAGAAACCAACATCCCTCCACCCCATTCCAAGAAGGAAGCACCTCCCCCCCCCCCAGCCTGTGCACAGGTACACAACTAGTCCTGTTAAACTGCTCGCTAAGAAAAGCAAAGCCCCCTCTGCAACCGATCCATCAGTGTGCGTTATTTGCCTCCAAGCTGTAATTATCCACGTTAGCCTCTGCATGTTTGTGTGCTCTGATCTTCCTTCCGGTCTGTGCAATGCTGAACACCTCATGCTAAGTAAGAAGACACAGAGGAGTGCTGCTGGTGGAGAGCTGCTGCACGCCCTGCTCATCCCTCACAGGACACATGGCAGCTCTGTTCCCCTCACCACAGCCTCACAGCCCACCACCTCCGCTCTGCAGGCACTCACACATCTGGGGAGGTACCACTGTGGGACCATTTTCGTAACAACAGAAGGCAGTTTTGAGCTTTTTCAGGGTTGAGTAGATTAAGCAAATATCTGAAATTGGCCATAAAGGCCAAAGTGTTGCATTCAGCTTTCTAATTGTTCCTCTTCATGGTGGTTTTTTTTTTTTGCCGAATCTATGGAGTTCTATGAAACAATGCATACAGAACTGCGTATAGGTATAGATAATGTACATGGAGTATATGCATTACCAAAATGTATACATATATACACACACAGATGGATTTGAAAAACATTAACGGAAACTGTTTAATGCTTTTAAATTAACAGGAGTTCCAAGACACCATACATATACTGATATATGCATGGCAGAGAAAGCTGTATATGCTTATGACATACAGAAACAATGAAAGTTCTCAGAGCAAACCTAACTTAATCTTGCTTAAGAAAATAAACCACTCGAGTTCCAGCTTGTATGGGGAGGGCCTTTTCGGTAAGCATTTCAACAAACCCGATGAACTCATACATGAAGTTGGAAAGGGGGTTAATAGAAGAGGCACAAGAAGAGTACTCTTCACTTAGGGCACCGTACGTGTTTCTTGACAAACTGCTTTTTATACCACGTTCCAAACTAAGCAGATGCTTTGAAATTAAGAAAGTCTTAACTGAAAAACCTTATGATAACTACAGGATCATTATTATTTTTTTAATAGGGATTTACTCTATTCCTGTTGTGTTAGCTATGACAACTTTGTGCCTCCATTGCCTTTTTCCTGACTGCATCTGGGGCGCAGGACTCGATCTGTATTTGAAGGAAGCTGTCACCTCTCATTTCACTTCACTTACTCCATAAAAAACGAATTTAGCAACCATTTTTCACACACCCACAGAATACAGAATGTCTGATTCCATTTTATGTCATTCTACTTCTGTTGAAACAACTGCTTCTGAAGTGGGGACTCTGCGCAGTTAAATCAGACTAAGATTGGAAAGAAAAACAAAGGCTCACATTTCTTGCACAGCTCAACAGTACGATCTGCAAAGCTTTCCTCCTTATTTCTGTGCCAGTCCAAGCCAGTAACCTTGCAGTTCCCTCCCCCCAGGGATCAGTACCCACAGAACAGACCTTCTCTAAGCGTGCAGCGGTCACTGAAGACCACAGAGTGTCTCCTTGGAGTTCTGCATCACACAATTCCCACGTGTTTTTCCCCCTCTTGAACAGAAGTCCACTTTCTTGTAAAGGGTTTCAAAGTGAAGGGGAAGGGGTAGGGATGGAAAGTGAAAACCAGAGGTAATCTTTTGTTCCTAGAAAACGAGGCAGCAGCCAAGATTCAGAAGAACCTAACCCTAAAGCCATTCCTGGGCAGTGCCTGTTGTTTGCCGGATGATGTAATAGTTGATTCTCCTACCGTGACCCGGCTGTTGGTGCCCGGGTTCCCTCCCAGCCTGTAGTTGTTGTAGGCCAGATGGCTGTATGGATTGTATCCCACAAACCCTGGTGTGCTGGGCATTTGCTGATGGAAACAAATGAGACAAAAACACGAATGAGAAATGAGATCAAACGAGGAAAACACATAAATGAAAATGAACTGCAATATGGCATGCAAAAGCAATCCGAATTTAAACAAGCAAATGAGGTGTAGCAGTCGATATCTTCTCAACACACAGAACTTAGTCCAATATAAAGCTATTAAGCAAACAGGATTCTTTAGCAGACGTGTCACTACACATTTCTGTCCAAAGTTAGTGCTTTTACTTCTGCTGAGCGCGTCACTGGTTCAAGCAAGTATTCCATCAGTCCTGATTGTATTTCCAACATTTAAGCCACCGAGAAATTCAAGAAGAGTCTCATATCCCAACTTAGAAGGCAAAGTAGCACGCAGTATAGGGGCAAAAATTCCCCAACTCAGCATTTACTACAACACAAAAATCTCTGCCTCCTTCTTTTCCCATCCTTTCGACTTCTACTGAACATGATGTTGCCAACAAACAGGGTAAAAAAAAAGTCTCTCAAAGCACCATCTGTGCACCAATACCACGAGCAGAGGGCTCTACTGGTGGTTTGCAGAATCAAAATACTTTGGGGAGCTGTAAGGATCAGAAAAACCAAGAGAGGACGGTGCACGGAGACGCCGCTCTGTTAGGAGGCTGCAGACTGACGGAGCTGAAGAACCGCTGCAATGCAATCTGCAGGTTAGAAACCACAAACTAATCTTAGGCCACGACTGAATCAGACCAACCATGTAACGGTGATGGAGCGCTGCTCCCATCCAGGGCACCAGCACTCACTGCAGCACCACACCAGGGTTACGCATTACCTGCCCTGTCTCACACTTGAGTGCCACTTCGGTGAGACCCATTTCAGCAATCTTTGAACGCGATGTGCTCACTGTACCCATTCTACATGATGGCTACAAAAGCTCTATGATTAAGTTCAAATCTCTAAGGATCTGAGGTGTGACAGATGCAAACAGAACAAACAGAACCTGTAAGCTAAACTACATTAACTTGCATGGTTTTCAACTATACGTGCACACGCTGTAGTTGGTTTATTTCTGAATAATACAAAAGTATCCTTTAAAAACCAGCCTTCGTATGTTCCATTCCCAAACTTGACAAACCCAATTGCTGCAGTTGACACTGACTCAGTTTTTATGCCTCTGCTGATGACACAGACATCTGCTATGCAATATGATGCAATTTTACTATATGACAGCACTACCATAACATCTTCATTAAAATCAGAGGACAGCTAACCTCCATTCACAGAGAAAATGTCAGCAGGAGTTGTGCTACAAGGTAACCACGCTGCATTACACACCACTTGTTACTTCAGATGCAATACTGCGGTCAGTGAAAGCTGGAGATCTCTGCTCAGCTCAGGATCTGGCCAAGGAGGGGTAAACGAGGTGTTCCTCTGCAGCTCTTCACAGAGCACTGACTGTCTCAAGGACTGCACATGATTTGAGTCAGTACAAAAGGTGTTGGAAAGACAGGCAATGCACATCACTGGCAGCAAACGCGAACCTGGTTTTGTGTATGCTGCTGACAAATTCTTCGCTTGACTAAAGGAGGCACCACCTCAGTATCCACCCCTCAGCAGTTTCTGTGCCCATGATGTACCCAGGGGAACCGCAGGCACAGCTCCTGAGGCAGGGATCCACTTGTAAGGGTACATGCCATCACATTCCTCCTAACAGCACAAATCTGTTAAGTTGTGTGCAAAATGTAAACTCTGAACAAACTGTGCAAAACACAATGATTGCCTTCTTTTTCTTTTTTTTATCTTAACTTGTACTTCACACGTTGCAACCACTTTGGGCCTCTGCTGATGGGAAGTATGGCACAGTGAAGTGAAAGCATTTCACCCGACTGCATCCTGCATTGTCCACCCCAGATACGGAGATTAGGGATAACAGCTCTTGGGTAACAGATTTCAAACTTTCTTTGCTAAAGAATTCCACCACAGCATCTTTACTCATTCTTTCGTTCCACACATTATTATTTTCCCCCATGAGTGCACTGCTTGCAAAACAAGAGCTGTGTTTGCCTTCAGGTGCTTTTCCAACCACAGCACGTGAGTATTTCAGGATGCTTTCATGCATGCATGAGTACAACTGGACATCATTTTCATGTTTTCCTAACTGGCATTCCATGCCATTTTACTATAAATTAGGGTATTTATCATGCAGCGGATCCCAAAATATCAGTGTTTGCATGAAATGTGAGTCAGATCACCATCTCTGAGTGTCCCCTTTTTCTGACCAAATACAACAGAAATTTGCATTCCACTGAAAATGTGTCAGAAGCACAAAAACGTGTCCCGTTTTTGCTCATCATCTGTGTCCAAGTTGAGTGGGGAGTTTGAGGATTAACTGTAACAACTTCTTCTTAAATAATCCGGCATTCCATTGCTTATGCTGCAAATACCATTTTAGAGCAACAGGCAGTGTTGTCTGCATGAGTTAAATGGCCACACAGGTGAGCAATTCCAGCGACTGCTGATAAAAAAGGCCAGATCCTGCAGATGCTTAATTTAAGAGGAAACCAGTTTGTTCAGCTTCTTTTTTGCAAACTGTTTTGAAATTGAGATGACTTTAAACAACGCATATTCATAATGAAATACAACAAGTGTGTTTTTCCAACACAGGAAGGTGCTGCATCTCCGCCATTATGGCTCTGGTAAGTCATTAACAGCGCTACCGGGGATCTGTGCTAATGAGAAAAATCACTGTACTTACGGTTGCAGGAGCTGGGGTAGGAGGTGGAGCATAAGATGGCCTTTCTGTTAAAATACAAACGTAAGCAAAGAAAATCCTTGAAAATTTGAATGAGTTCTTTAAAAGGCATCCACTGCGGCAAATGTTTTAATGTGAGTTACTAAAAGAAAGATCCTGCTCACAAAGACTGCATTTATCGTTGGAGAGCGTATAGCAAAGGACAGAAGAAACTAAAAAACAAAAAAAATCCACATCATTGCTACATTGCTGGTCTTTTATTTAGGCAGATTAAGGAATATGAGCTGCGTTTACAGGCGCATCAGTTAAGAAGAGGGTAAGAAACAAAGCAGGGAAACAGCACTTAGCAGAAGCTGTGACAGTCAGATTTGCCGTGACACCAAATGCTTGGACTGCAGCAGTGCCTGAGACCTCCAGGTGGGCGTCAGAACCAGCTCCGTGCACAGCCAAGCTGCAGTGAGAGCCGATGGCACCACAGGAGCCAAGGCCAGGGCCGGCCAGGAACCGCTGCGTGCAGCACTGCTGCTCTGTGCACAAGGACTACAGGCACTGCCTCAGAGCCCGCTGAATCACGTCTGTAATTCACCAAAGGAAGAAAAGTCGAAAAACTTACTTGACATTTTGGTAAGCAATTTTTCAGCCACCTGACATTATATTTGTGTTTCTGAAAGACAAAAGAATACCATCCCATTAAGCATTTCGCCTTCGCCTTCCCCAGGCGGCAACGCTTCGACCACCGGTCCATTCATTACAATCACTAAAAGTTCGCCAGTTTCGAAAACAGAAGACTTTGTGGAAACAAAGGCGTTCTCTCCCCAAACGGCCGTACTTCGCACGGACCGCGGGTTAAAGGGCCGCGGCACGAAACGCGCGTCCGTGCGGCCCTTACGTTCAGGACTTCAGTGCGCGCCCGGCGCCCCGGGGCCATTTCACTCCAAGCCGAGAGCCGCCCGCAGACACCGCGCACAGCACCGCCCGCATGGAGCGGGGCCGGGCGCGCACGGAGCCCTTCGGCAGCGCACAGCGGTAACGCGCCGCAGCCCGGCCCCGCTTCCCGGCCCTTCTCCTCCAGGAACTCCGCGAAGTTCCACCACCACCCACCGGATGGGTCTCCCCGCGGAGCCCCACGCGGACCCGCAAACACCGCCCCGGCCCGGCCCGGCTGCCCCAGCCGTTCGACCGCGAGGGCCGCGCCGCGGGGAGGAGGCCGTGAGCGGAACCGCCGCGCGGGCAGCGCCCACCTGAACCTCCTCGGCCCCGCGCGGAGAGCCGAGAGCCGCCCTACGCCAGCCCGTGAGAGGGCACCGAAATCTCCCCTACCGCTCTGCGGGCCGCCCCGCGCAGCCACACTCACCGCTCCACAGCGGCCGCGCTCCCTTTGTTCCTCCCCGGGCCGAGCCGGCGGCGAACACCGCGCCTGCGCACTATACTCCGCACTTTCGCCACGGCCGCCGCCCTGCTGCCGCCCGCAGGTGTCCGGGTGGCGGGATGTCAGTCCGTCTAACCCGCTCACCTCGGAGCCGCCGGCCGGCTGAGGGCTGCCCCACACCCCACTGAGAGAGGAGGGGGAGGGGGAAGGGGCTGTGTCGAATCTGCGGGGAGCGCTGCCTCACCCCACCGAAACCGGGATAGGGTGAGGGCGGCGCGCGGCGTTCCCGCTCTCCCGGGGCAGCGGGCGGGACGCTCTGCAGCCTCAGCCTCGTGTGCCCTCGCCCATCACAGCCAGGGCGCGGGGCGAGTGTTCGCCTCCACGATCCTTTCAGCACTTTTCACAGAGATGCGGCCGCGTTCCGCAGTGGCGAATCTGCGGCGGAGGGCGGCGTTGCGCGGCTCCTGTTGGCGCCTCGTGCCCGCGCCATTTCGCGCCCTTTTCTCCCGAGGCGGAGCTGTGAGGGCAGCGAGGCGGCGGCGGCGGAGCTGCGCCGCGGGTCCGGGCCGAGTAAATCCCGTAAGAAATCCCATAGCGGAGCGAGATAAAGGCAGCGGGGCTGCCTGGATTGTTCGTGGTGACTGAGAATGGCGGCTGTGAGAGGAGAGATTAAGGCGAGGTGTGAAGTCAGTCAGCCCGGCCGCGGCCAACAGAAGGGCCGAATCATGGCGGTGATGGGCGCGGCGCAGGGCAGGGGGTGCTGCGATGGGCCCTGAGGTGGAGGCAGAGCCTGCTGTTACACCACGGGAGCTGTCAGTGAGTGAGGCTTCAGGTGAAATGGAGGTTGGGGACTGAAAAACGGTCCTATGGCTGAAAAAGATCCCTGTGCCTGAAATGGATGGCTGTGGTGGATCTGGAGAACAGGAACAGCCAGAGGAGAAACAAACTGTGACTGCCCTTGGAAAGACACCAGAAATAGTATTTTTTAAACGCAAATAGACGGTGCCTATACAACCCCAGAGGGTGGTAGAAGGGGAAAAGAAGAAACTGGATGTGATGCTGAGATGCTGCAGTGGGCCCATTCCTTGGTGCCTACAGCCTGGCCTGCTTTTTTTGTTCTAAAGTAAGCACGCTTACATGGACACACAAAGAGCTGAGCTCTGCCCCGGCTGCTCACAGTGCGCTCTCTGCAGCCACAATGGATATTTGTGGTATTACAGCAGAAAAATCTGGCTGCCATTCCACAACAGAAGAAATATAACAATTGAAAAGATCCTCCAACAGCCAAATCCGCACCC
>PPHD01002248.1:0-37030 GCA_002909625.1 Bambusicola thoracicus | reverse complement strand
CAGATTGATTCAGATTTATTTATTTACTTTAAGATTAATTGTGCAGTTCAGTGAACAGGTTTTGTTAGCTTCATTTTACTGACATTTAAACTCAAATCAGATTTCAAAATACTCGTAAACTATTGGCCATCATCCTGACTGGAAGACTGGCTAGTCTCTTCTGACATGACTACTGCAGGTGCCTTTCCCTTCCGACTACTCCTTTTCTGGCAGACAGTTTTGCATCAGACATTCCTATTTTGCTTTTTTTGTCTGTTTAAATTCTTAACCTATGGGGAATGTAGCCATTGGACTGTAACACTTCATTATTTCTGCTTTGTCTCAGCACTTCACACTTGGCTGCTATGCTTTGCCCAGATCAGACTTTCAAGAGAAGAGGCGCAGAAGTAGTAGTTCAATGGTCTATACCAAAAATTACACACTTGGCCACTGTACTTAGCATTGCTTATTTCCAAATCTTCTGTTTTGACATGTTTTACTTCCCTGACACTTAATTCTCAGAGTTAATGTTTCATAAATAAAGTGTTGGAAAGGTTTTTAAATCTATCTCTTCTGAGATGTTATCTGGTTTCATCTATTGCCTTAGTCTGAGCTGGTCACTATTCTTCTCATGAAAATTTACCCCGGGAAGTCAGGTTCTCTTTTGGCAGAAATCATCCCATGTTAGTCCTCATTTTTTTTTTCTAATTTGAAAAACATTGTATTTGTCAATATGAAACATTTCATGCACATCATCACACTCTTTAACAGCAACTGTAACATTTGTCAAACTGTGCTATGATAAAAAGGTTGAAGGAGTTCTTACAGCAGAGAGATAATAAAGAAGTATGGAGGTGAAAGGGTGGAGTTCAAAATTTCTTGGTTTTTGTTTCGTTGTTGTTGTTGTTTGTGTGTTTTGTTGTAGCAAACTGTTTTCTTAGAGTGTCTAGCTTTTTCCATTCCATTTACAGTGTAGATGAAGACCTGGTAAGCTGATTTTGGTAAATAATCAGTATTTGTTATAAAGTTAGGTTAGTATGCATCCTGAATCTGTACTAGTCATGATGGAGAAATCATCTAGTCTAAGAGAATAGGGTGATTTTAGAGAGCACGAGTGATATTATAGGTTATATCTAAATAGCAGCACTGCGATTCAGTATTATTTATACTTTCTGAATTAGTAGAATTCAAGCACAGTGAATCATTAACTGCTTTTTATTGTTTGATGTCAGTCATTAAATGGTGAAATTGTTGTTTCACAATTAGCATAATTTCGCAGGTTCATGAATTGAACAAGATAAATAAGTATCATTATTTGTCCCTAATTAAAGAAAGTCATGGTGGATTATTGTATGGCTCAGTTAGCTAATGTGAATAGTTCACATAGGAGTTTAAAAGCCACAGAACTGAGCAGTACTGCATGAAAGAATTTTACTTTCTAACAATGTTAGTTTCACTTCCTTCATGCTGGTTGATTGTCATAACTTTAGTATGTTTTTCATGTGCCTGACTAGCACCAAATAACTTACCCTGGTTAAGTGTCAAAATAAAGCTGCTTAAATTTACCTCTACTTTTACTTGGATGAAGTATGTTTTGCAAAATCAAGAACAGTGACTGTATGGATCTCATTAACTTTAAAAAAGTTATCAGCCAACAGAATGGAGAATAATAGCAGCTCAATAAAGAAGCCTTTGTTTATTAACAGCTAAGATGAAATCCTTCCCATTATATAAACTCCCTTTAACTTCCAGGGGGTATAGGCTTTCATTACAAATGAAAGTACCATGTGAAATTTAGATTTGTTGAGAATTATAACTTAGACATAAAGTGTGTAAAAGAACATAAGTGAATATAGCAATATTGAGTGAATATTGCTATAATCATGCAAGGCAAGAATAGTTTGACAGCCTTTGCCCTCATCGTGTATTCTAAACCACTCAAACCTCTAAAATTATTGAATTCTCCATACCTTTTAATTTTATCAGGAATTTATTTTTGGAGGGTTTTTTTAAATCTCAAATTAGAGGAGACTTTCTACTAAGGTGGTTGACTGTTCTGTCTATTTGTCTGTACAGAGAACCTTTGGTATGGACAGAGATCAGAGTGACCTGTTCCATGATATCTGCTTCAGTACTAGTGTCAGAGTGGTAGGGACAGGGAAGAATAAGCATTCTCTTAGTTGCTGCATATTGTTTGCTAGCCATGGGTAAATAATAATATTGCTGAGTTACCGAGTCAGAATTAAGGAACTGTGCAAGTGCCTGAATTGTAGCTTGGCTATTGAGAAACAGCAACAATTCCTCTAGTTTAAATCTTAAACTCATGCTTAAATCATGATTGACCATATACTGTGCTCTCTTCTGTTTCCTTTACAGTTTCATGTATGCTTTTACTCATACTGAAGTCTACTTCTTTTGTTTGTGACAGAGAGCTATGACTGTAAACTCTGACATAGGATCAACTTTTTGTTCTGTGTTTGCACAGTGATAAACCCTGTTAGGGTACTTCTTGTTCAAGAATTTACATGATGTCTGCTCCTAAAAAAAATTAATAAGTAAAATGGTTTTTTTTTCATTTTCACTCACACAAGCAAAATTTAGAAGTGAAGATTCTCTTACAAAAGGCAGCAGTCATATGAGTAACAGGGAAGATCTGTAAGGTTTACTCCTTGAAGGTGGGTGTTCAGCAGCGCAGACATCTACAGCTTGAACTGAATTAAACACATCATTGATAAATGTTTTTCATTGTGCATATACAACATGTATTTACCTGTCTGAACCAATCTGTTTTGCCACCCTTATTATGTGCTAAATTTTACTTCACTTCTGAAATACTCTCACTAATTTCAGTAGGATTTCCTTCTTGCAAGGACAGGATCTACTCAGTGAGAATGTGGAATGAAATGAAACACTGATAGGTTCTTTAGTTAGGTCAGACAGTAACCTTTGGAAAAATTAGACACTTCTCAAAAGCTGGCAGGACTTATCTTCTCCAGACTTAGGCAGAAATTTTTCACCTGAAGCTGTCATGTAGCCCAAATCTGTTACAGGTGTGCTTGAAATTGTTGTGATAAATATGCAGTATGATAAAGGGGGAATAAATCCAGGCTTGTATTGGTTTTTTTGTTTGTTTGTTTTTTCCTTCAGACTAATTCGTAATCTATATCTGTTCAGAACAGAGATCAACAAATCTTGAAACACGGGAAGAAATGTATCATTTCTACTTAATGATAATTCAGTAAGAAATATTTATCCCTTTTTCCCTTTCCTTTTGCCCTTCCACTGCTGAGAAAAATGTGTGAAATATTTCCCTCGCAGTACTGCAGTGAGAGGTATTTATTCAGAATCTGTAGCTATATCACAATATACAGAATTTGAACTGTTCAGGAACTTCTACTAAACTCCGTGAAGGAGCTTATGCAGGGAGATGTCTGGGATGGGGTAAGGGTCTTTCATGCATGGAGACCTTGCAAAGGTGCCCAATACCTTTTTGCAGATTACTGTAATGATAGCAGTACTCACCTAGGAAGAGAGGGGCAAACACTTCCTGAGTGCAATTACCCTCTTTTTCGCTTTGCAGAGAATTTTCTGTCAGACCATAAACTCTTCCATGCTTCCTGTTCCATATAACTTAATGAAAAATGCATGCCTGGCTGTGGCTGTGGGCACCAATGTCCACACCTCTCATATGAGAATATACATTTGAATTCTGTCAGGTTGAAGAAGAGTCTGGTTGGAATGTCCTGAGTAAATAATTAGATAGTAAAAGAGAAATTTCCTCCTCCCACTCCCCCCCACCCCAGCCTTTTTTGGTTTTTGCCAGTGATATTTAAAAAGAAAACAGAGTAGCTTTTACTACACCTAGGCAATTTTCAAAGTTTTTTTGTACAGTTGATGAAATAAGTTATAAAGCAATTACCTACTTCTCATGAACATTTTCATCTCTATTAGGTCAACATTACATTTTTCTAAAAAATTTTTCTAACCCTAAAACCTCAAGTGCAGTAGCTTTAAGGAGTTTTCCCATATATAAGAAAAGTGTATGCTTTCATTCCTCCCCCACCTCCTCCTTGGGCAAGGCTTTAAGAGGGTGGGGGAAAGCTTTGGTCTTCACTTCAAAGTAGGTGAACATCTGCTGTAACTCTCAAAATGGATGTATATATTCCTGTTATACATCTCTGTGGCTGTTTTTCTGAAGTAAATATATGATTATGTTGTGTTTTGTATTGTAATCATCTGTCTCCCTCTCCCTCTCATCTGCCTTTCCCTCTATTTTAATATTTGTTCATTCATAAACCCACAAATGATAACTTAAAGAATAACTAAATATTCATTCTAGCAAAGCCAATACTCTTTTCATGAATGCCATGCCTTTTGCATTAGAAAATCACATGGTAAAAAGCCTTTGTGTTGAAGGACTGATGCATGTCTAATTGGCACAGGCAGCATTTTAAACGATGTTTAAACAAGAAATGGTTGGAAATTTTATGTCACATTATATTTTCAATTTACAATATAGTTTCTACAACCCAGATTTTTTTAATGGATGTTCACTTTTTAAGAGATTTTTTTTTCTCAGATGAGGAAACTCATAAAAAATCAGCTTTTTAAAATCTACTTGACCCAGATCAGACCTTATTATTTCTTGTCTTAATTAAAGTGTTATTTCAAAGCACACAGGTTATATTACTGCTCTTCCAATACATTGCATTATAATTATTCTTAAAAGGGACTCTGGAGACTTGTAGTTCTCATAATATATATACAAGATTTACAAGATCGCACTCCAGGTTTTGAATGTTGTTGCTAATATACTCGATTTCAAAAGATAATTACAAAGAAAATGTAAATAGCATCAAGCATTGTGATGGAATCTGTATGGAATACACTCAATTGATGATAAAGGAGTTTGTTAGATAGAATTATATACTTCAGGAAATAAATTTGAACAATTAACAAGGTAAATCTAAATATAAATATGTACCAATATAGCATGTCAGACTGAAGTAGTTATCTGTTAGATGTAGTACAGCTTAACTGTAGAATAAAAATATATCAACAAGAATAAATAACTGTTGAATGATACACTTTCAGGCCTTTAATGTGCATTTAATCACTTTGACAATGTCATTTTTTGTGTGTTTATTTAAAATATATATATTTTGGCATACAGTTTTTGTGATGATGTAATCAAATTCTGCATTTTATCTAAAGGATATGGAAAAAAGTACTGAAACAATTTACTTCAGGGTAAAAATATTTTGTGATCATAAATAATCCTTACAGGAAAAAAAAAGTACTGTTTATCTAGTTTTCATATTAAAAGTTGATTATACATTAGATATAGAGAATGTTTTTCCATGGTGTCCAACAGAAAACAAGCATCCAACTCCATAAGAGATGATATTTTGCTTCCATTTTGTGCCATTCAGAATGTTTCTTCTGACTTATTCAAATAAGCATTCAATAATTTGTCATATAACTGCTTTCAATGCTGCTCTTATTTTTCTGAACTTTCTAAGCCAAGAAAGCAGCTGCTAGCGGATGCCAGTGTTTCTTCTAAATTTTATACTGTTTGATTTCTATTGCTCCTGAACCTCCTGTTTAAATAGCATCCCATGGATGTTTAATTATATAATGAAAAACAAACTTACAACTTACAACACAAAAATGCAAAATCTGTAGGAAACAGAGAATTTTTTTTTTTCCAAAGACTTGATTCAAATCAACCAAACTAATGGAATGATTCCCTCTTTTTGCTATAATCTCAAGATTTTGACAGTAGGAGCACATTGTGAATGCTTGTCATTTCCTGCTTATACAACCGTGAACAATATTTTCAACAAGAAGAGTTACTTTGAAATAAATTAGCTTCAAGAGTGCTAACCTACTCAGTAGACATACCTATTTGCTTAACTCTTCTGACTCCTGTTGAAGGTGGCATACATATATATTGTAGATGATTGTGCTCTGTTCAAGAAATTTAGACTTTCTATTCTAGAAGCAGGAGAGTAAAAAACCATTTTTTGTGGTTTAGTGGATTCAGCTTAGAATAAATATAGCACTGTACCCTTCAAATCTACAATTTTCACCAACTAACATTAGTTAAATGTAAAAAAACCAGTTTCTTTTTCAAGCTAAATACTTAGTAACCAGTAATTTAATGCATAATGTGCTTTACTAAGCAAAAATACAACTCTATACTTTTATTTGATCAATCACGTGTGGAGAAAGAATTTGACACAGTTACACCCAATACTTTGCTGTAATTAGGAGAAGGATATATGGCTTTTCTCTAGGCTAGAATCATAACTTTGTATAGCATTGGCACATATTAAGAGATAAAGCTAGCTGAAAGACTATCTCATAACCATCTAGTAAGTCACAGCTTTTATTAGTGGGTATTTGGATGTGAACAGTTAGTGGATGAGCTAGTAAGGGAGTGGAAGTGGGATTTAAAATGGATTTAGGCTATGCCATCTTTCTTTTAGTCTTTGAATATAATTTTGCTAAGGTATTTTTAAATATTCAGTTCTTTACTGAATTGTGGAAAAAAACTGGATTTGTAGTGCCAAAAGTGTTCAGCCAGATCCAAATAAGATGAAAAGCCAATATACAAAGCAGTGTCCTAGAACACAGGAATCTACTCAGCCTGTTAAGGCATCTAAACAAACTAATTCTCACTTTGTCTGAAATTGTTCTTTGAAGACAGCATAGAAAAGCAATGGGATGACTGACAAAGTCTTAGAGATCAGTGGAAAGTCTGAGGTACTGATGAGCGCAGGAAGACTGACATGGCTCAATGAAACTGATGAGAATTATGCTCAGAGTATGCAAAAAAAGTCATGCAAGCATGATTAAGGAAGATGTCACATAAAGGAGAAGAAAAGCCAAAAAGTTTTGGCTTTTGGAGTTCAAAAATTAAATGAGTTAAAAAAGATAATGTTTTCAGTGCAAAGATGAAATGATAGTTAAACTTTGTGCCCTGCTTGGGTTTTTCTTTTATTCACTCTCTTACCAGTTACCACCAAGTCTCAAACTAAGGGCATCCCTGGAAAAGGCTTAATAATAACTGTGTATGGTGTAAACCAATATAATCATACAACCAGATTATTTGAGTAGGTTGATAAAAGAGCAGAATATACTTAAGAACGAGACACAGGAAAACATAAATTGGAAAATGCTGGATTAATCTCTCAATCCACATGTTGCAGCCCCTTGAGTCATGTTTATCTCATTGCTTTGTGTTGTCTACACTAATCTGCAGTCAGTTCCTCTGTTTGGATCATTTATTCTAGTCAGCCAAGAGTTTTGAGTGCCACCTCAGTAAATCCCAACTAATATTTTCACAGTTGAATAAACTGTGCTACATGAAAACCTTCATAATTCCTTTAATAAACACTTTATATATTCTGTCATAATCAAGTACTGCTTATTCATTCACCCTGTCCTGAATCCCTCTGGCTCATAAGTTATGCAGGCATTTACCAGTACATAGCAAAGAGGACTACATATTATATATATGTCTAGGAGGATGAAGGAAATGTAGACAAAGCTTTAAAGGCCAAGAAGAATTTATCTACAGTTTTTTATTGTGTAATATTTTTAGATTTTTTTTTTTAAAGGCATAAGTAAGGATCCATTTCTTCCTAAAGACTTAATTCTGCCTCCATGAGAGAGAACATCCCCGCTGCTTTAAGTGTTTTGTACAGCAACAAAATGAAATCTGCATATTCTCATGACAGGAAGGACAGAACAGCTACTACATTTAAAAAGTTTTAAGCACACCAACATCTGAAATAGCTCCTCTTGGCTATTGCTTAATGAGGAAGTGGAAGCATTTCTCACTTAAAGAGCAAAATCTGATCAGATTGAGATCTGATGCAGTTATTTTGTTGTGCTTCCTTGATCACACAGTGATATCATACCACTCTTGACTGATGGGGTAGGTCATTACCGTGCTGCAATACTACAAGACTCATATTCCATTTTTCTTTGTCTCACGCATGACTGACAACTGAATGTAAGACAAATGCCAAAAAAATCTGACATTCTCACACTTTTAAAATGCTCAGATTCTTTAACGGGAAATTGTTGCTGGAAGAAAAGTCACAGGGAGTCAGAATCATTAACACTTCTGAACAACTGTCTCCTATTTGCATTTTACTTTATTATCTTTAGTTATTTATCATTGAAGTACATACTGTTTAAACGTGATTGCTCCCAGAAATCAGAAAGTCATGGAACCACAGATATGACCAGAATGAGTATCTGTGTTTATTTGATGAGCTTTTGGATGCTGGAAATTAAGTACCTTAATGGTCCTGTGTCACACATAGAGTTTTAAAAATTGTCTCCCTTTATTTCTGTTGTATTTGCTAGATTTATATATATTCATCTGGAATTTGAAATAGTAGGAAAAAAAAAAAACAAACACCAACATAGTAATTTTGTACAGGCCTTTGTTACACCTTCTTTTCATTACAAGAGGAAAAAATCATGACCCAGAGCACATTCTGTAATTGGAATAGTTTCACTAGTGATCAGGGAATGACACTTTCCCATAGCGACTCTTTAATGGGAGGGAAATTTGAGGAGTAGGTAGAACCCTGTCTCTATTATCTATAAACCATCGTATAAAACAGAGATGCAGGTTTAATTTTAGTGGACATCAAACAGAAGGCCATACATTGAAAGCCTACAAATAAAAATTCTAACAGTCTTCTTCACTAAATTTGGTATGTGATAGAGTACATTACTATTTCAAAATCTTTTCCATCATCTATTGCTGCATGTTTTTCTTAATTATTTATATGTGGAATTTTATACTGCTTAAATATAAAATCAAAAGGAATTTATTTACAATCCTCACTCAAAATTTAGGCCTGTTGTTTCAAGAAAAATTATTATGGAGTAGTCAAACACAAATATGTACAGCAATTTTGTTTTATGCTAAAACAGCAAGTTTAAAATGATTAGAATGAAATGTGGACAGCTGATTACAGTCAAACTCTAGGAAAAGAAGAATATGAATTAATGGATAAACTTATATTACTGTGCATGACAAAGTATAATTTGATATTTATCCTAGGTTCATTAATCACGGGGATGCTGTCTGGACCTGCAGAGAGGGGATTAGGAAAGCCAAGGCATAGATGGAACTAAACTTGGTGACAGATGTTAAAAACAATAAGAAGACATTCTACAGGTACACTGGCCAAAAGACACAGGCCAAAGAGAGTACCTCCTTTGGTAAACAAGAACGCAGAATTGGCTATGACAAATTTGGAGAAGGCTAAGGTACTGAGTTTTTTGACTCAGTCTTCACTGGCAGCTAGGATTCTTGTATTTCTCACATCCCTGAAGCTTGCACTCCTGAGCCTCTAGGTGGGAACTGGGGGAGTAAATTCTCCCCCTTGCTGTAAGGGCAGAGCAAGTCCAAGACTGTTTCATAAGGCGGAATGTATACAAGTCTATGGAGCCTGATGATATGCATCCCAGGTTCCTGAAGGAGCTGGCCAATGTGGTTGCTGAACCACTCTCCATTGTATTTGAAAAGTTGTGGCTGCTGAGTGAAGTCCTTGGGGACTGAAAAATCAGAAACGTCACTCTCATTTACAAGAATGGGAGGAAGGAGGACCTAGGAAACTACAGGCCAGTGAGCCTCACCTCTGTGCCTGGAAATATCATGGAACAGATCCTTCTAGAAGACATATTAAGGCACGTGAGGGATGAGGAGGTAGTCCAAGACAGCCAGCATGGCTTTACCAAGGGAAAGTCGTGCCTGACCTATCTGGTGGCCTTCCACGATGAAGTGACTATACTGATGGGCAAAGCGAAGTTGACTGATGTCGTGTCATCTACCTGGATTTCTGAAAAGCTTTTGACATGGTCCCCCACCACATCCTTATCTCTTAATTGGAGAGATATGGATTTGAGAGGTGTACTATTCAGTGCATAAGAAATTAGTTGGAAGGCTGTGGACTGAGGGTTGTGTTGAATGGCACTATGCCCAAGTGGAGGCCAGTGATGAGCAGTGTTCCCCAGGGGTCTGTCTTGGAACCAGTGCTCTTCAACTTCTTCATCATCAATAATATCAATGATGGGTTTGAGTTCATCCTCAGCAAGTTTGCCCATGATACCAAGCTGAGTGGTGTGGTTAACACGTTGGAAAAAAGTAAAGCCATCCAGAGGGACCTCAACAAACTTGAAATGTGGGCCCGTGTGAACCTAATAAGGTTCAAGGTTTTGCACTTGGGTCAGTGTAACCCCAGATGTGTATACAGACTAGGAGAAGAACTCCTTGAGAGTAGCCCTGTGGAGAAGGACCCGAGTGTCCTGGTAGATGAAAAACTTAACATGAGCCAGCAGTGTGCTCCTGCAGCTTGGAAGGCCAATGGTCTCATGGGCTCCATCAGAAGAGGGGTGGCCAGCAAGGTGAAGGAAGTGATTGTCCCTCTCTACTCTACCCTCGTGACCCCCTGTCTGGAGTACTGCGTCCAGGTCTGGGGCCACTAATACAGGAAAGATGTGGAGCTGTTGGAGAGGGTCCAGAGGAGGGCCACAAAGGTGATCAGAGATCTGGAGCACCTCCCCTACTAAGACAGGCTGAGGGAGCTGGGCTTGTTCAGCCTGGAGAAGAGAAGGCTGCAGGATGACCTCACTGCAGCCTTCCAGTATTTAAAAGGAGATTATAAAAAGGAGGGGAATCAACTTTTTACAAGGGTAGATAGTGATAGGACAAGGGGAAATGGCTTTAAGATCAAAGAGGAAAGGTTTAGGATAGGTGTCAGGGGGAAGTTCTTCACAGGGTGAGTGGTGAGGAGCTAGAACAGGCTGCCCAGAGAGGCTGTGGTTGCCCTAGAGGTGTTAAAGACCAGGTTGGATGGCACTCTGGGCAACCTGGTCTAATACCAGATCTGGAGGTTGGTGGCCCTGCCTTTGGTAAGGGGGTTGGAACTTGATGATTCTTGGGGTCCCTTCCAACCCAAGACATTCTATGATTCTATGATCTTCATGTTTATTTAAGCACTTGCTTGAGTAAGCAAAAATAGTACAAGAGCCCTAATCAAAGAAAAATATATGTATTTTTCCTCCATAAAGATTATTTCCAAGGCCAAGAGAATGAATTCTTCTCTTATATCTTGCGTCAGGCCTATAAAATGCAGGTGAAAATCTCTTCTAAAGCAAACATGTCATCAAGGCAATAGATTCACACAGGGAAAAGCTGAGTGCGCAGATATAGATTTCATAAGAAACAAAAATGTTAATGCTATAAATATTAGCAGAAATATTTTTGATTTGAAGAGACAGTGGATATTTTCTCCATTGTTGCTATGTCCTTCTTTCGTTTTCATGCCACACTCACAGTTAAAATGATATTAATTTTCATTTAAGTTCTATTTTTATCCTGCATCCTGATCTAGAAAAACATGGTTGCGTGACTGAGAGAAATCTCAGTTTTTCTCTTTTCAAAGAATGTATATTTTCTCAAACCGTTAGTGTATGACACTAGGTAGGTAGCCAAACATCCTGTTGAACTAATGTCTTAAGGCTTATTTCCATTTTTTCCCCAATATCCTGCTCTAACTTGAAGTGCATGTAATTTTAAATTTTTATCAAAAATAATCCACTTTTTCATTTGAATATGTGTTATAGATAAACAGATGTATTAACAAATATCCATTCGATGGTGTAGACTACAGCAGGAACTCAGTGCTGTGGAAAGAACAGTAAGGAAGCATAGCATATGCCATGAAAATTAAAAAAAAATCTAATAATGGTGATTTCTAATCTTAACTTGCTTCTAATCAGAAGCAAGAAAAGTACCAGTGTGTAAAAGCTGAATGCAGAGAAATTGGAGCTTGATTTACCTCATGGCACTAAGGATAATTCATCACTAGAATAGATTAGTAAGGACATAGCTCCATGGGCATGACCTAAACAAATGGATACAGTCTGGCCAGGCCTTCCTCACATATATGCATTAACTTAAGACTGTCACCTACTAATGCATTCTTCAGAACAAAGCCTTCAAAACAAGCAAGTTATATAAACAGATACTTTTAAACCTCCCTGAAATGTTAACCTGTCTATTTGAAATAATGTAAATCATAGAAAGTCATCTTAAAAGGTTTAATAACATGGAAATACACTCTGTTCAAAATAACTGAAGATTATGCACAGCTAAGATCATAGAAACAAACTGTAATTGCTGGGATCCACACAATAGTGTAGGCATGTTTTTGTGGTTGAGGCATAACTGAAGATTTCAATTTAAAAAGGCTAAGTATGGTGTTTTGGGTTTTTAGAAATGACTAATTACAAAACTGTAGGTATTATATTTCCATCCAAATCTTTTCAAATCTTTTTATATATTGGTAAGATCTTTCATTCAGGAACTGGCAATACCATAACAACAAAAAACCAAACCAAAACAAAAACAAAAACAAAAAACAGAAGTTGTACACTGCACAAAAGAGAGGAACTGAGCCAATGTCTTTTGTTCTTTGTATATCCATGCTTGAGATTCAGTGGTAAGTTTTGATTACATTAAACAGCTGACAATGAAAGAAGTTAAATTCTCTGCTTTTATAGACAGTGGAAGAAGTCCTATGAAAGATGGGTGGAAATCAAGTGTGTTAATACAGAGAGGCACTGGGGAAACAGAGTGAGGCTGCGGGGTTTCTTTTTGGTTCTTACTTATTTCTGGAGAATCTACTCAGGCTGCAAATAAATGGACACATAGTCCAATTGTTCCATATATCTTTGAGCTGTTCTTCCTAATGCACATGAGAGAAAGGGTAAGGCTAACGCTCCACAGATGCACTCCTCATTATCTTCTTTTCTTCTGTTCCAGTCCTTTCTCTTCCTAACTGTTCTTCATCTGTGCACCATAGGAAAACTGATTTCTGAACACAGCTGTTCTTACTCTTCTCTACTTACATCAGCAAAAGCCCTCTATGACTTAGGGGTAGGTAGAAATTTTCCTTTTCTGATGCACTTGCAGGACCAGACATGTTAGGATGTGATGTGATTCAGATGCTTGTTAAAGTGTGCAGCTAAAGATCTATCAAAACATGTAATACAAAAACAGCCAAAATACCAAAAGAGTAGCATGTTAGAGGTAGATAGTATTTCATGTCTTTATGGTGCTGGTGGCATGTCCTTGAAATACTGCACTCACCATGTTTGTATTTATTGATAAGTTCCTAAGGAATGGTGTGCCTTTCTTAGAGTTTTATTTGATTGTCCTCTCTAAAGAAGCCATGCAAGTTGTCTGTGAAACTACAGAGTAAGCTCTCCAGCAAAAGAAAGCTGAAAGTACACCAGTATCTGCTCTTAGGAACTGTTACATGAGGGACTTTTTTTTTCTAGCTGAAACATTTCATCATTGCAAACAAAGTGCAGAGGTTACCAAATGGCATGAGTGACAGTATTACAAATAAGGCTGGTCTGAACAAGGTTTATACTAGCAGAAAAAGTGACAATTAAACAACTTGTTTGAACAATAAATGCTAGAGTTTTCAACTGCTTATGCTGCTGTGACAGCACAGATACCATCCTAGTCATCTGGCTAGCTTTTTACGTAGGTTCTTGAGTGTGTTTTGCCTTGACTAGGTATCTAGAAATGCCCACAGTATGGCTGTGCTACCTCTCATCATCAGTGACTCAGTGATTTTCTCACATGACTTCCAGCAGTAATGAAATGATAGTACTGGTGCAGCTGGAATCCTGAAAAATTACATGTTTGTAATAAGAGCATCAGAGTTCTGTACCCATAACAGACTTTGTGCTGAGCCTATTTTGCTACTGTGGGCTGGGGCAGAAATCGAGTTACTAATTATTGCACAAATGAAAAAGTGATAATGACAGATTAAAGCAGTAGAGTGTTCTGGAGAAAAATGTGAGATTTTAGAAATTTTATTGTTCTTCCAAATAACCTGGACAAGTAATGAAGGAACTGTCTCACACTGAAAAAGCAACAGACCTACCTGGACCCTGTGGTTTCACAGGGGCTAGTATAACTGCACTGTGAACAGAGCTGCTTTGCAGCCCCTACACCACGTGAAAGATAGTTCTGTTTACTTTGGAAAGCAGCCACAGGCAGAGTTTATTTGCTGCTTCAGTGCCAAGTTGAACTGCAAAGACAGGCAGCAATAAACCCTTGAGCTTGCTCAGGGAAGTCCCTGTTTGTGAAAATTAACATGAGCATTTCAATATATATGTGTTCTATATATATGTTTTCTTGTGTTTTTAATGTTGAATTCTCCTCCAGTATTTTAGAAATATTTTAATATCACACAACTACAGCCCTGGTGATCTATAAAGGGCAGAGCCTTAGTTGGCAAACGTCTGAGAAGATGAGCAAGATTTTGTTGGGAATTACCGAGACCTAAATGTGGCTTAATCTGGATAACCCTGATACAGTAAAATAGTGATAGCAATGTAAGACGGGAAGATACTGAGTTTTGAACAAAATCTGTGAGACACCGAACACTGGTCTCTCTACAGATTTAGGAAATACATCACTGACGTGTAGTGGAGTGTACAAGAAAGCATCAGAAGTGTACTCCAGACATGTCAGCTGAAGTGAAGGGAGGGGGAAAAGATACTGCAAATAATACCTGGAAGCTATTCTTATATAACAAATGTTCACAATACCTAGTGTTAATTGTTTGTGTACTTCAGTTTAGTATATTTGTTTAAGAGGCAAGACATCCTAAAAGCATGTTTGAACAATAAGGAGGAAGTTCCCAAAGAATACTTATTGTAATTGCTTTCCAAAAATGAAAAAATACTGCTTTTAATTCCAGCTCTGATTTACACTTAGAATGCTATTCTATCTCAGGTGGTAGATAAAAAAAATGCTGACATTTGTTCAGATGTTATAAAAGTAGATTACTGCCCACGCAGAGTGTGGCACAGTGAGGGAATATGTACCTCAGCAACACCTTATCAAAGATGTCCAAGAATTTCAGAAATAATGAAAGCAATCAGGGCACGTTCCAGAACAGCAGCTTTTTCTTTCCAGTTGTTGCCCATGAGACCTCCAAATCAATCATGACTTTCACAGTTTACATTTATCATTGCTTCATATATAGAAACTAATCACAAATCACTGCATGCAATTGTGTAACACAGTTTTTTTTATTCAGACCAAAACGTAGCGTTGGTCTTTACAACAGGAACCAAATAGCACTATAAGGTATTTCCATAGCACGGGGTCTATCAAACCCAAAAGGATCAGCACACAGCGGCATGGAAATGACAAGAATACCAACCAGACAGACTGTCAGTGAATAGTATGTAGCAACACCGTCTATTTCAAAAGGCACCACTGGCCCCTTCTTCCCATGTCTTCCTCAGTTCCATTTCCAACATGATTAAACAAGCCACTGACAAATAATGCAAAGTTTAAAGACTGGAATGTGACTAGAAGTTGGAAACAAAGGTGTGGTTTTGAATACATTTGGCACTGTCTGTCAGCATTTCCATTTCTCCTGTGGGCAAACTACTAATTGACACAGGACCACTATGCAGTAGTTCAGTTTTGAAGAAAGAATAAATCAGAGGAAGCAAACCAGAATTTTGTGTGTTTATTTTTTTAATGTATTGATAACCACTTACAAACATTCCCTCATCTTTCTGTGACGAAATGACTGTGATACGACACAGTTTGTCTTCTCCAGGTAGTTCATTTCATGCATGACTTTAACAGGGTATAAAATCTACTTGATGTGTGCTCTCTGTATTTAATTATTGTGATCCTGCAAATCTTTGATTTCACTTGATGTATGCATTTATGAAACTTAAGTCAGCATAAGTCAGTATCATTTCCCAAGACTGTATTTATGACGACATATACTTCAGAGTATCACAGAATTGTAGAATCACCAAGGTTGGAAAAGACTTCCAAGATCATCCAGTCCAACCATCCACCTATCACCAATATTTCCCCACTAAACCACGTCCCTCAGTACAACAGCTAAACATTCCTAGAACATGTCCAGGGTCAGTGACTCCACCAGCTCCCTGCACAGCACATTCCAGTGCCTAACCACTCTCTCAGAAGTATTTCCTGAAGACCAACCTGAATCTACCCTGGCACACCTTGAGGCCATTCCCTCTAATCTTATCGCTAATTACGTGAGAGAAGAGGCCAACCCCCCACACCACCACAATCTCTGCTGACAAACATTTATTCTTGTCAACAGCATAAACCTATATACACATATATCATTACTACATTTAATGAAAATAGCCAAAGTTTAAAATGTTTGAACAAAAACACACGTTTGCCTTGTATAAAACTGTCTGTTCATTGTGACATATTCTTCCTGTTGCTTGTCATTTCAGTGTCACTTCTGGAAGCACCAGTCTCTCTCAGAATACTGTAGCTGATGGGAAAATTTAACTATTTTATTTGTAAATAAGTTCTGATTTCCCTCAAAAAGGTCTAAATGAGAGTATATTTATGCATAAGGAATATCTGTGCAGTAGTAAAGGTTTCCATAGCATCACCATTTACTTCCCAATACTGGAATTTATAGCTTTTCTCAGATTGCACTTCCTACTAGAAAGACTACATATCTCTTTCCAGTTTCTATCCAGTTATGGCAAACAAGGTATTTTCATGCTCAAGGTTTCCTAAAACAGTGTACAATGAGGAAAAACATGAAGTGAGGTTTTCCTTTTATAACAAGGGCATGAGGGAAGTACCACGACAACTGTGATGTCTGAGCTGTCCTCTGGTAGGCTTTGTATAAGTAACTTTTCATTCTACACTCCAGACAGAAAAAGATTTCATAGCATAGTCCAGGGTTATCGTGTTCCTTTTAAAACTTCTGGATGCAGAGTGTGGACACATGCAACCTGTCTGCAAAATCCTACTGTTCAAAAGTAGGTAAAATCAGAAGAATTTCAAATTAATATTTGTCAAAATGGAATAATTACGTACTGATTTTAGAAACTGCATTGAGAAACGCTATGTGCTTCATAAGATAAATACTTGTATTATATACACTAGTCCACAAATCAGCAAGTATATAATACAGAATTTTATGACTGGAATATCTTCCTTAAGCGTACTTCACTGTACAATATCTGCTTTGTGGCCAGAAATTTTTGAATTACTTTAAATCCCAGTCCTTCTCACACGACTTCAGTGGTGGAGACCATATTTCAGTGTAAGCAATCAGTTGCTGATTGTGAAGCAGTTTATCTGGGACGTTTCTCCAGATTTTTGAGGTTTCCTATTCTAAACATTAAGACAAGCTTAAACTCTGGAAAAGGGCCATAAATCAACAGACTGAAAGAGTTTACAGATCAGTGTAAATGACTTCTGACTTCTTTTCCATTTCAACCTGCTTTTTAAATTTATTTATTTTTTCCCTAAAATAATGATTTTTTGTGTTAAGTGTTTGAAAAAGCATATTATTCTTGGAATTCTGCAAGATTCTTTTCCAAAATTAAAACTCACTGAAACTTGCCTACTTTTATGAGCATTTCATTTTCCATAGGCTGATGTTTTCCAATATTTTTTTTTTTACAAAATGTTAGTGTGCCCTCTCAGAGATATACCTACTTCTCCTTCCTTTCTACTTGTTAGAAAAATCAACTAGTGACACAGTACAGACTGTGTTAAAGATTAAATTTGAAATTTCTTAAATGTTATACTGAATTCCCTTTTATTCTTTAGCAGCTGTTACACTTTCTTGAATGTGCCAGTACAGAATTTTATGTAATGTTTCCAATAAATGGTATGGGCATCTGCCTCTTTAGATTGAATGGGAAATATTTAGATAGTCTTTCCCTTCTTTCTGATTGTAAGATTATATACCTGTAAGAAAAGCCAGAAAGGGTTTATTTTATAACATTTGTGCATTTTTTACATAGAATTTTGCAGATGTTCCTTGCTGGTGTGGCTTTTTATTTGACTTTGCTGCTGCTTTGTTCTCATATTTCAAATTTCAGTATGAAGTGATAAATGACTGTGGTACAAAGAGAATTTACAGATGGATTATGATTTTCATACTGTTTTGGAAAAAAAATATTGCATTTAACTTCTGACAAAATTATTTCAATTAGACTTCTTGATACAAATTCCATGAAAGTTAAAGCAAAAAATATAAATCACTGGTAACAAGAAAAAAATGGATTTTTTTCAGAGTCGAAAGTCCTGAATATGGCCCCTGAATTTCTATGTAAACTCCATCAAGAGTATCACCTTAAAGAGAACAACCCTTTATGAAAACACTGAGTCAGATTGCGCTTCCAATTGTCTGCTTTAAGTACATTTTTTACAGGTTTTCTAAAACGAGACATTCACTGGGATATGTAGTCACAGACTGCTAAATTCTCTGACCTCTCCCTTCAGGCATAGAAAACCCAAGAAATAAAGCAAAGTGTTCTGTGCCTTTGTTGAGACAAAAAAGCAAGCATAAAAACCCATCTACGTTCTGCAAGTCACCAAGCCTTGAAGCATGTTAACTCACTGCTCACAGGTAAGAATAAATGAGAATGCAGCTTTTCTGACAAGAAGCCCTCTCAGGCTGATGGAAACAGCGCAGCAACTGCAGCTAGCCAAGGCCAACCCACGACTGACAAACTAGAACCTATAACCTTATCCAGTATCCTGCATTGTCAGTAACATGGTGCCCTGGGTCTGTGCTATCTAACCTATGAAGAACCCTCATCTTAATATTTTCTAGGCAATAGTAAAGACCAAATGACTGACATGATGAGAGCATAGATTTTCTCTGTGAGGATGCTGGAATATGAAATTTGAAAGCATACCATCCACTCCCGGGTTTATGTCAGACCTGCATACCCAAGATTTAAAAAAGACTTTATTTAAAGGACTTGCTCTCAGAATCATTTAATAACTTTTTTCTTCTTTTCCTTCCTCTCCTTCTTTTCTTTTTTCTTCACACTGCTTCTTTCTTCCTCTGCAGTAGTACTAGCAAACACTTAAAAAAATTCTCAGACTTGGAATCATAGGGTCATAGGATCATCAAGGTTGGAAATGCCCTCTAAGATCATCCAGTCCAACCGTCCACCTATCACCAATATTTTCTCACTAAACCATGTCCCTTAGTACAACATCCAAAAGTTTCTTTAACACCTCTAGGGATGGTGACTCGGCCACCTCCCTGGGCAGCTCATTCCAGTCCCTAATCACTCTTTGGAGAAGAAATTTTTCCTAATGTCTGGACTGAATCTCCCTGGCACAGCTTGAGGCGATTCCCTCTAGACCTGTCGCTAGTTATGCAAGAGAAGAGGCAAATAAACAGCCCTCACACAAATAATGAGATACTACTACTCACAGCACAAGGTTTGGTAACAGAAGTACCCGCATGTTGAGTTCTGAAGACAATTTTTTTATTAAAGAGGAAAAATATAATATATAATTAAAAGCACTAAATGATAGTGTTAGTCACTGTTGATTTTTCCTTCAGAAAAATCCTATCCTGTAAGGAATGTGTCATACATTTATAAAGATACACAGAGCACGTAGTGTTTAAAAGGAAAAAAAGAAATTCAAGTTGGTTATTTTTTCTCCTGATATTTCTCCTTGCTGGGTATGAGCGCCACAGGTCTCTACCAAGATATCCCTCTTTTTCCGGAAAGTGGACTATGTTGGCCAGTATTAACAAGCACCCCTTTATACCTTTCCTTCAGCAAGCACAAGGATTCTTTTGAGCTCTGCAATGAAGGTTTGTTCTCCTGAAATTTACAAAGTGGGTTAAACTCTGCTCTGGTTTATAGTGTGGTGACCCTGTTGAGCAGGTTCAGTGAGGTTATGTGGGGATAACTGAACTTGACCTCCTGACAGTCTTTGTAGTAAACAACTAAAAAAAAAAAAAATCTTACTTTATTTAAGAAGGTTCATATTCATTGAGGGTTTTTAAAGCTATATCTTACAAACTTAATTTGTATTTTGAGTGTACCAGTATGGTATCTTAAAGGTATGCAGTTTGTGGAAAGCACATTCTTTATCAGATATTCTCGAGTAGCTCAGCAACAGATTTCTTTACACTCACTACTGTGGAAACAAGACTTCAGTATCATCCAGAAAACTTGCGGCACTCATGCTTTTTCACGTGTACCCTGTGAGTTAGCTCTGGCTTCTCACTAGGAAACATAAATATTTCCTGTTTTGTATCACGTTTTTGAGCCAGAAGGAGAGTAAGGGAACTTGAAAGCAGCAAATTCGAGAAAAATGCTTCTCTTAAAGATGTAAATTATTCTCAATAGTAAGATTGTTCTGACTGTTGTTTTTTTGTTTGCTTGTTTTACAGTACATTTTCTGTAATTACCTACATGTTCTCTAATACTTAGAAATGTGTATGAATGTATGTATGTACTCAAAGACTATTTGCTGGGAAATGTTTCAGGCAAAACATGACCGAATCACCTACCCCAAGGATGGATGTTTAGTGTCAGCAGCTTTGTGCCCCAGCATAATTTTCGAGTTATGAGGGCTGTTCTGAAAGTAATGTCTCCTATTGTAATATGTTGGCCCAAGATGTCAGAGGAGGATGTTGGTGGTATGGCGGTAGAGGTTGAACCGTCCTATTGATATTTCACTGTATTTTGTTGCCGTGCAGTAGATGGCAGTAGAGGGGCAGTCTGGTAAAACGGTGTCTGAAATGGAAGAGCATGTGAAGCAAAGGTGCGGAATTGAATTTCTCCATGTGGAAAAAATTGCACCCATCAACATATACTGATGCTTGCTGAATGTTTATGGAGACCAAACTGTGGGTGTGAGCACAGGGAGGTGGCGGGTAGTGTGTTTCAGCAGTAGCAATAGTAAGTCACCTCTGCTAGTGCAGATTTTTACAAGAGTGACATGCAGCCCTTCTTCATTGCAGGCAGAAATACATATCTACTGGTGGTGTCTATGCTGAAAAATACTGCTTTGTAGTTGAGATTCTGCACTATTTATAAGTAGTGTTATTGTGTTCTTTGTATCTGTTGCAATTTACACAGCAATAAATAAAGAGGCATTACTTTCAGACCAGTCCATGTAATTGTTGCCTTTCTGAGTCATTTTGCACAACAGTGTGTCATAGTTCAAAATGTTTTCTTTTTAGCTCAAATTACAATCTGTCCTGTGCTTCTATCTTTCACTCCCTCTCCCTTCAACCTTACTCTACAAAGCTTTCATAGGTTTTAGCTTATGATTTATTAAAGCTTATGCTATTTCCTGAGTATCTCTGGATTCCTTTCACAGGGAAGTTCTGACTTGTCCTTACAAAGACAGCTGGAAACTACTTAAATCTGCACTATTAAAATCCAGCTGTAAATAAAATGTATCATTGCAGATAGGTATATTTCTATATTGGAAAGAGATGGTCACATCCAGTAGCCATGAAATAAAGGTCTTTAAGAGAAGACTTTGTATTTATTCTTGTTATTTCCATGCAGATATCAAATTGTCTGCTTTACAGGACTTAGATATACCTCTTTAGGAGGCAGTCAAATATCAGGAAAGTATTCCTACAGAAAGGAATAGGCCAAGAACTGTAGTAATTCCAAATAGTTTTCTCTAGGAAGGTCAGCAATGAAGTAGTAACTACACAGGCAGAAAGAAAAGCCTAGGGTAAGAGGTGTAAAAAGGAGTTGAGCAAAAGGTTAATTCAACATGTAAACTGAACGATTAAATCGGCACTGATTTTAAAATTATTCTTCAAGTTGTCCCTCTATTTCACTAATTATCAGCTTCACTGAAGGGTATATCAGGGAGGGACTATCCTTGATATCTCCTCAGTCAAGCTAACCTCAGGGTTAGCAAACCGCAGGGAAGTAGCAGACACTGTGTAGAGGCTGCCAAAAGAGATAGGAACAGAAAAGGACAAGATGGATTTATGAAATTTATGGCTCTGAAAGCATGAAGAAATCTTAAACAGATAGGAGGCAAGTGACAGGAAGAGCTTGTGAGGAACGAGCCATTAGACAAATAAATGACAAAGTTACAGGTGTCCTGTGTTCTACAGCATGAATGAGTCCTGATAATCTTTGTCATACCTTTTCAAATATTAAGAGTATTTAATGAAATCCTATTTATAACTGATCAAAGACTGTAGAAGTTAAGTGCATAAAATAGCAAACAAATTTGAATGTGCATCTGCAAGCAAGTTCATAGTTCTATTTTTTTTTTTT
Source organism: Bambusicola thoracicus (assembly GCA_002909625.1). NCBI lineage: Eukaryota > Metazoa > Chordata > Aves > Galliformes > Phasianidae > Bambusicola > Bambusicola thoracicus. The sequence goes on along the minus strand of PPHD01002248.1, from coordinate 14,884 downwards.
TTTTGTCGTTTTAGTGAGGACTGGATGAAATCTTCAATTAACTTCTTTACATTCATTTTTTTTCTTTTTCCCATCTCTACCAGTCCTGTTCATTGGCCTGGGTAAAGGAAGATTAATTCTTCTATGATTCCTTGTTCTGACATGTTAAAAGTATCCAATTATTTGATATGACTGACCATTTAGTTTTAGTTTTTACAGTGCGTGAGTTCTACTGAGCCACTTTATTTTGAACTGAGGCCATTCAGATTAGTATTACAGGCTGTGTAACTTCTGGGATTCCGCAAACATTTGCTACCTGGAGCTGTGCAAATCGCTCAGACAGCTTTCCAGATCCACACATAAAAGTTTCATTGAAATGAATAGCTCTATTCATTTGTAAAAAGGAGGGAAAGAATCAAGCAAAGTTATAAGAGGCTCTCAGTCTGAATCAATAGCTTCTACAGAAGTCAGAAGTTTAGTTATAGAACAAACCTTGCTGTCCTAGTTGTTATAGTGCTTTTTGCCATTTCTTCATTTCTTCATTTGGACTAGTTCATGCTCCTGTCTGGGATCATGTTTAAATATCTCGCTTACTAAAACACTGTCAGTATATGGCAGAAAAAGTGAAAAACAGATCCAGGCTCCTCATACATGAAAAGTTTTTGTAACAGAAGTAATCCCTTAAAAGTAAATGGGATTCACTACACAACTAAAATTACCTACATGCACGTTTGCAGTATTAGACCCAAGACATTCACTAAGACCTGTAAGGTTTTATAGTTTTTGCTTCTTGCAAGATTTGAATTTTTAGCCAGAAGGCCTGAATCGGAGCTTTTAGTATTGTAATGACTAAATTAAGGGAAGAAATTTAAGTGACAGCGGCAGTTGTTGTAACCTACTACTTTTAGTGCAGATGCAAAAAATGTATTATTACTAACATTTTTCAGTTTCAACCAAGTGAAACTTCTCCATCATTTTTGCAAACATATTTTGTTGTAATTATGATGACACCATTCCTTTGAATAAACAATAAGCCTATAGGCACCTGTTCCATTGGGAATTCATCCACTAACTGGAAGAATATACACTTTTCCAATTTGTTTCCATTTTCACACAGTACTGAGGCACAAGCAAACAGAGATTTTCTTCCCTTATAAAAAACATAAACCTGGATATTACCAAAGAATAATGTCTGGCCATTATATAGATCCACGTTAGCCTCAAAAGCCAAAGGACACATACAAACAAGGAGGATTCAAACCTGGCCAGTGTGATGAGTTTCTGGAGACTTAATCTTATTACTATCCCTAGTTTTAGACAGTGCTGTTCCTACATCCTCATCATCTTGACAACCATTGCCTTCCACTGGGTGGGTTCTTTCCCGTTCAAGTCTATCTGAGGTGTTGCTGCCAAAAACATGAACTTCTTTTCTGAATACTTTTCCTTACAGCATCTTGAACCCATTCATCATCTTTCCACCTACTCCCCACATTATTCTCCCCATTTTTTTAGCCTCATGATGCTACACAAAAGAAAATATGCTTTTGCCTATACCCTCTTTTTCTATTCCTTAATATTCCTCTTTGCTACCCTTTTTGCCTTCTCTTCCCTGTTTTATCTTATATGCTTCTCACTACTGTTTCTAGGAAAGAAAAGGAAATATAGAGGGAAGAAAATGATACCTTTTCCTGTATACAGTTCTCTGTTTTCTTTTTAAATTCAATTCTCTTTTACAGCCCTCCCAAGGAAAGCTTACTCTTTACTGCCTAGAAACTGAGCTTCCCATTTCTTGTCTGGACTGTGCAAACTCAGCTGTAGTATCTTTGAGATCTTTGCTTTAATGTTCTGAACACCTGCGTGTTTCTGTGATACCGCAGACATCTTGGAGCACAGGCAGTGAATATAGACTTCTACTTCAAGGAACGTTTGGATATCGTGTGGAGGGACATGGTTTAGCGACAACCATTGGTGGTGGGTGAATGGTTGGACTGGATGATCCTGTGGGTCTTTTCCAACCTTAGTAATTCTATGATTCTATGATTCTAGAAAATGAAATAATGGACTGGTGATCTTCTTGATCTCCTTTAGCAAATCACCATTATAAATAGTGAACCTGGCCTGCCTTTGGATCACCTGCCCTTAGGACAACTAAAGGTATGCTGGGGGATAACAGTGAGAGGAGAGCCAGTCTGTGATCATACAGCCCGTTCCAGGCACAGGTGATAGAGGAGCTTATAACCTTCCACTTCTTGCTCACGACTAGCTGAGATCAGCAGCCTTGCAGATGGTGGCTTACTGTGTAACCAGCCTGGTTCAGGCTTGCGGTATGATTCTTTTCATACATTTCTGTGTCAGCAGAACTGGATGTGACCACATCTTTGATACAATACCTTGGAGATCTGTTATTTTTGTCAGTGTTTCACTATTTAATCTTACATTTTAAGAGGAGAGGTTAGCTCTTTGTGTATAGTAATCACAGAAAACCAGTTTTATTTAGCTCGCTGAGCCAGCTCAATGGGGTGGAAAATACATATGGCAAATTTTAACATCTGTCCATTTTTCCCCGTGTCATAAATACTAATTAGCATTAGGTCCATAGACTGTAATGAGACAGAATTTCCAGACATACATAAGATCTGGTCTGAGAAATTTAGGCCTTTGGTAACCTGATCCTGATGAGCAGAAGCCTCAAGCAGAGAGTGATCAAGATTAGTTAGGACAGCCAGTGACTGTTGTTCTCTTCAGCCAACACAGCTGTTTATAGAATATTCTACAGCCACTCTTATATATGTAACTTCTCTGTTAGGTTTGATTCTTGTAAGCATAGTGAAGCCACATATGACTGCTTAGTGGAGCACTAGTAGTTTTGAACGATGAAAGGAAATACTTGCACGTGTGTTTATATGTCAGTAAATTATCTCAATTTTTACAAGCCCATATGCCTTGATGTGAGATCTTAAGAAAACCTTAATTTTGCCCATGAAAGTAATTTTTGACAAACTCTGATGTATTCTCAACACAAATAAATGACAAATAACCAAATAATGAAATATCATGCACAGGCCGTTGAAGAAGACTTAAGTATTTACAGGCTATGTTTATGACAAGAGAAGTAAGCATTCTTGCTAATTTTTCTAGAACACTCAGAATTTAATCCATATGTGTTTGATACAATGCATTCAGTAAAGCCAAGACCTCTCCCACAGAAGGCTGTGAAGTTCAAGTCACTTGCAGATCAAATATCACTTATCAACTCTAAAATCAAAATCACTTATTTTACTCAAGCTTTGTTTCATTTATAATATATACACTTTCTTTGTAGACTATTAATTATGTTTATTTCAGAGCAAAAGTGTCAGACTTATGTTAGGTATCTTGAAGCAGAAATGTACTATTTTGCTCAGAAGGTTATTAATTTAAAGGTCTTAGCATGTACAGAACATATAATTTAATGTTATAAAAGCATTTTTACCTGTTTCTTGTATAGTGTATTTTTAGAAAGTGTAATGCTGTGATTGAGGCTAAATGAATTCCTTTAACAAGCTGTTCCAAACTCTGCTTCTTAAAACCAACAAAACAGGTTTGAAATGCACATTTCCTAGGTCATTTTAAAAGATTTTCAGAATATAACTCTTTTATCTGTCATTTGAATTTCTTTTTTTGTGGAGATCAGTCTAGAAAAGGCTGTTCTGCATAATGGAATTCTAAAAAATTTTAAAAATAGCTCTGTGTAAGGTTTTTTGTGTATCAAGTGTCAGTAATATATTTTCCATCACTTGCTTGGCCAAAAAATGAAACGGGTACATAAATAAATGATATTCAAAGGCTTTATCAAACATAGTTGTGGGTTTTTTGTTTTTGCTTTCTGAGTGTACTCAATATTATTTTAAAATGTTCAGCTAGTTCAAAATAGCTGGTGGCAGCTGAGGCAATAAAATATGTGAAATATTAAAACACACAATAAAAATCAACATACAAAATATTTGCTGAAAAATATTCTTTCCCTATATGTTTGGGTGCTTACATATCCAAGAAAATTTAAACATATTACACCTTATATTTTTCTCTCATGCATATGGAACCAGTTTGACCAAAAGGTCTGAACAGTTAATTTCCAGAATCTTCTTATTGACAGTATTCATATTCAGCTGTAGCTGGTAGATACCTAATACAAGTCTTAATTTTATATGACCAAGTCCTGTAGAACAGGGAAAATGACACTCTCTTCCACTAGCCACATTTATTCAAGACTCCAAGTGATTGTAGTGTCCAGTGCTTAGGCTGAATGGAAGAAATAAATTAAAAGACAGTCCAATTTTTCATACTAAGTGTGAATTGTTCGACTTCCTCTGTTGAAAAAAGCTCTTTGCTAGGTTGCATTCCAGCCCCCCATGACAACACTTCCCCCTTTGTTTTTAAGTCTTTTTTCCTTTCTTCTCAATTCTTTTCCTAAGCATTCAAAAGCACAGCTACTACATGTGACCACATTTGCAGTACGTATTTTACATTTGAGCAGATCCTCTAAGCTGCAGAGCAGGAGACAGATTTGCAAAGTCTGTTTCCACTCAAGGGTTCCAGCCTCTAGCATTGCAAAGCCTTCTGGGAATACATTTTCCCAGTCTGCATTCCAGTAGCATTTTATTTCCTGTAGCTGTGTCAAAAGCAGTAATAGTATGTCTAAGGAGTGGAACAGGTTCCTTTGTAATATATGTACCATATGGCTTTGCAGCCTTTTTTCTTCATTTGTTTGGAAATGATTGCAGAGGATAATAGTGTCTCTGTTCACTAATTGCTGTCCCATGTGCCATATTCTTATATTTGAATTGGGCTGCAAATCAAGAATTAATGCTTTCTTTTAAAATTTTCTCTTAGGTCATTATGTGATCTAAGGATGTTAGTTGTAAGTTTTTAGAAAACCCTGGCTTCAAGAACATCTTTTGGATCATCATCAGTTCCATATACTATAGATACACTTTGAGTTATTTATTTCTTTATATTCAAATCTGTTTTTCTATGGCAAGGAATGACACTCCAAACTGTCTGTAACGTTTGTGACTTCAAATTGATCAGCAGAAGCTGATCATATAGAGAAGCTTTTATTAAAGATAAAATTATCTTTATGAGGACAGCAACATCAGAACTGCAAAGCATAGTGGGGTAACATTTTTAAGCTATATTTCAAACCACAACTTTTATGAGCTCAGATTTTATATGGGGAAAAAAAAAAAGATATTAATCAAACTTTTATCTCCCCAGAACGTTACTCATTATTAACTTAAAAGCAAAACAAATAATGTTTGGTTCTTAAGTAAAATAGATTTTACGGTAAGCACAAATAAAATATTATAAGCAATTTTCAAAAACATAGTTAGAAGACAATATTATAAATGGTGATATTATGAGAGATTATTTTGATATTAAAGACCTCCCTTTACTTAAACTTAATGAATTATGTTATTTAATAATTTTCTGGACAAATTTACACAAGGTATCCTACAGCGTAATTGGCTAACTACCAAGTAACAGTTCAGTGTTATCGCTACCATCAGTAGAATTTTATTTATTTGTTTGTTTGTTTGTTTGTTTATTGAACATTGAGTGATGCAAATTATTAGCACAAGAGAAAGTTGTGTACATTTCTGAACTTTTTGCTTTAGCCAGATAATTTAGCTAGGACTGGGGGAAATCAGTGAAGAAAGTGGACTTCTTTAATATTTTTCAAGTCCTGAATACCAAGATACTAAAAAGAATGCTAATGCACAACTGTTAAAAAGAAACAAGAACAGAAAAGAAACAAGAGAAGCAGAGACAACAGTTGGAAGGTTTTGTTGTTGTTTTTTCAAGTGGAATATAAGAACAATGAACAATGACCTAGGTGAAAAAAAAAGGATGAAAAAAATTACACTGAATAGCTAAAGGAGTTAGTTATCTGGATTAATTTTGTAATACTGTAGTTCACGGGTCATCAGTATCAAAAGGAGAAATTGAGGATGTTGATGGAGAAGGATAGAAAAGGAAAAAGAATCCTGACTAAATAAACTTGTGTTTTAACTGCAATATACAGTATGGATAATATAGCACTAGAATGGACTCCTGAAGCAAAATGAAATGCAGCATTTATAATGTTTAATTCGGACACATTTGAAAAAATCTTGCAACCACTGGAGTGTAACAACTGTGAAGAACAAAGCTGCCTTGTAGAGACAGCACACATCTACATCTGGCTGTAGAATCAGCCAGAGTGGGAAACTATTCAGAAAGTGGTGGGACAAGGTGAAGAGATTCCTTGACTGCATAGTCCCCACCGTTATCAGTATAGCATACGTTCTGGCAGAGATTTTCTATACAGTATGGCAAAATGATAGTGCAAACCTTCCACTGAAGCACTACCATCCCACATCTTCACTGTTTATACCAAACGAGAACCTTCTGAGCCCATCATAGGGCAATCTTAAGGTAGGGATGGGGTCATAGAAATGTTTAATCAAAGAGAAAATAAGGGTGTCCTATACAATAACGTAAGTTATTTCATTTACACCTACAGTGTTCCATAAATGAGCCAGGTATAAAGCAAACACCTTGAAGCACTCAAATTTGGATGGACAGCCAAGACAGAAAAGGAGCATGCGAGAAGAAAGAGAGGTACTTAATTTTGTGGTAGCTTTTTTCACACTATCCAGTTGCACTTCACTGTTTTAACATTAGTAATTCTGAATTAATTAATTTAGGAAAAGTTTAGATGCTATCCCTCATAATTTTTTTCCTTTTCAGATTTGGTTCTCACTTCTCCATATTTCCATGTAACTGAAGGACATTAATTAAGACTGAGTGGTATCATGTTTTTCTTTAGCTTTGTCCTGTCCAGCACTGTACTTAATTGGTACACAATCCACACTTATAAGGACAGCTATGGAAAAGCGAAACACTTGCCTATTTGCCAAACAGCAGAAGAACTGAATTACCCAAGGTCTTCTGGTAATAGAAGATAATCATAGAATTGCTCAGGTTGGAAAAGACCTTGAAGATCATCGAGTCCAACCACAACCTAACCATACTACCCTAACTAAAAACCCTCTGCTAAACCATGTCCCTGAGCAACCCATCCAAACTGTTTTTAAACACATCCAGGGGTGGTGACTTTAAGCATGGGAATAGGCTCCCCAGGGAGGTGGTTGAGTGGTGATATAAATGAAACAAATTATCAAATGGGATACACAGAATACAGTAGCCAAAGCACTACAATAGGGGCCATAGGGAATAGCTAGAGAAGCTACCCTATGACAATAATCTTCATTTTCTTTGTGCTCTTTAACAGAGAGAGAAGAGAGCTAAAAATGTTTTTAATCCACAACACTTTGAAGTACTGTTAGTTACAGATCTTCTGAAAAAAAATTGCTTAATTTGTTCTGATTCTCTTGTGCTTGCAATAGGGAGGAAGAGTGCTCAATAAGGTAATAGTCCAGCAATTAATAGATAACTTGGAATGTGGCATTTCTGCTTTCAGTTGCCAACATAAGTCTGAAATTTATTTTTCAATATTTTGTGGTAAGAAGGAGAGAATATTCATAGCCCAAGTACCCATACTTTGTTATCTACTTGCATACAAAATCTCCAGCTAAAACTAAAACTGTAATTGGCAATTTCAATTAGATCATTTCAGTTGAAGATCCTACATGTGAGTATAGGTTAGATACTCCATCAATATGGTCCTTAAATATGAATTTATCATGTATCTGTGAATGCATAATTTCATAGTTTTTTATTTCCAGATAATGCTTTTCCACTTGTCTGCTGATCCCCCCTTCAGTTTTTTTGTTTGTTTGTTTGTTTTGTTTTGCTTTGGGTTTTTTGGTTTTTTTTTTTGTTTTGGTTTGGGGTTGTTTTTTTTTTTTTTTTTTTTTTGGTGGTTTATTTTTTGTTTGCTTTATTTTTGCTGTGTTTTTGAGGCTGAGAAGGCATTCTGTGTACCGTAATGTACAAGATAAAATGGAAATGATGGCTGTGGTTTAAAATGGTAGCTCAAAGAAAGCTTTTTTCTTTATTTTTAAATTTTCTCCAGAAAGAGAGTGAAACATGGTATATGTAAGGCAACTTTGATACCATTGGAGTAGTGAGCAGAGAGGTACTGTATAAGCCATTTCCCTACGCTGAGGATAAGCCTATGGGAACAGGTGCTTTACTAGGTGACAGTGTGTATATGCCTCCCACCAATAGCCTTCCTATCACAGACAGTGCAGACATGTCATGGCTAAGAGAAAAGTAGAGATATCAGGTTGTTTCATAGCTATCTTCACTGACAGACTATTCTCTGGGAACTCTTGCCAGCTGGCAAAGGTGCCCACAGGTCAGACTAGCTTGTCCAAACCTAATAAGAACAGAAAAATACAAAGCTCAGCCAGATCCCTGATGGGCTCCTCTTTCTGCTTCACTGAAGCAGATAATGCAACAGTGCTTGTGTCAGACAAAGTCTGAAAGGATGGCTCCCTGTGTTGCCACTGTTTCGTTACTGTCCCTCTCAATAATAACAGATAAAGACCTTGATCCTGAGAGTATCAGAATGCCCTGAAGTGTTGTGGTAGAGCTGATGGAGTTGTGTTGTTTACTTCACAGGAAATAAAGTGCTGTTACTACATCACCACTAGCCAAATGTCATGTGTTGAAAACCTGTCAGACCCACTGGTCAGACCTCAACTGCCAAAAGTTTTGTTTAATGCAGTAGTTTTTAAATGAATTCAAGGGGATTCTAACTGCTTTTCAAACAAAATTTAATATCTAAATACCAGACAGATAGCATATCATACTTCCTTATGGATCAGAAGCCAAGTGAGTTCAGCCTAAGATCCATTTGCAGACATCTGTAAAACACATTGCTATGGAATGACAACAAGTGGGCACTTGTTCTTTTTTATGAGATGCAGATATAGTGACACAAAACAGTGCTTTGCAAGCAAGTGTGCTCAGTGCAGTCTAAAAACACTATATAACTGTATTCCAGACATTGATTTTCTTTTGCCACTGAACATCTGCTTGATATACAGAGTCATCTTGTGATTAGGCTCCACTCAGTAGCTAGATTAGATAGAGAAAGGAGTTGAGGGGAGGAGAATAAGAAAGCTTTCTTTCTGCATTCAATAAAAAAACCGTAAATGTATTTATTTCCATAAAGAGTGGAAATAAAGATTCAGGTTTCAAAAGGCTTTCAGCACATTTATTCAATGGAACTGCATGTTTACTTTTCTTTGGTAGTGATTTATAATCAAGGGTATTTTCTGAGGAAAGACATTTTCATCTGCTGAATTTAAAGACTAAATATGGAAAAAAGCATGCATATTATTATATGCATGAATGATGAAAAATATGAGTTATTAAACCAATTTTTCAAAGTAGTGCAGAATAAAAATGTTGCAATCTATTGTTCTTCAGAAAATTTACATCTCACCAGGGTTTTTAATTCCTCTGACTCCTGTGGGTTGTAATTTTCAGTTTCATAAGTGCCTTAGTCAGTTCTGTGTGTCATTGCAGTATAATCCAGTTGGGGCCAGATCCTACTATGATTCCAGTTTCCCTTCCTGAGTGACAAGTATATGTGCTATTAAACAAACAGGACAGAGTCTCCACTTTACAGATCCAACACAATTTAAGCAAACAATGTGTCTTTTGTGGTTCACTAGCTAATGTATACTTTTAATGCTTGTGAAGATATACTAACTAGCATACTTTCCTTCTAGGTTTGTTTTCAATGCAGAAAATCTTCAGTTAATGCATTTGTTAGAAAATCAGAGATCTGCTGAGGGTTCCTAATTACAGTTTATAGGCACTTCATCCTCCTTCTCAGTTAAGAAACTGAGAACTCTTGCAGTTATCTCATTTCTGACTGGGATACTTTTACCATTGAAAAGGATGTTACATTCTATAGTCATAGAGGAGTCTTCCATTTGTCTAGTCTGCCTTGTCACACAAAAAAAGCTGTAACAACTCCCTGAATTAATTCCTCTTAGGCAAACATTTTTAAATTCTGAGCTTCAAACCCTCACTAGTTTGTTCTGTACTTAGATTAATCTCACTATTAAAGATATAGATCCTGCTTCCAAGTCTGAATCTTCTATTTTTTAATTCCATCATTTTTGTTTTGTTTAATATTTGTCCACTGCTATATTTTACCCATGATAAACAACTTAGACTCGTACTCCAGCTTTAAAAGCCATAGTTTCCAATCACATAATCTTTTTTTTTATGACTTCTCTGATCCTTCCTTATCATTTTTGGATTGTGTGCATAGAAACTACACTAGCCATGCCAGTAGCATATATTGGGTAATTATGACTGCTGCATGAAGTCTACACTGTCCCCCATTGCTTTGATTATACATCCAAGGCCAGTTTTGAGTCCCTCTGGACTCAGTGTCACTTGATTCAATGTCTTGCTTTTCCACTTGACTCCCAGTGAAGTCACTATAAAACAGAGTTCCAAGCAGAGCAAAATATTCTGGAGCGTGATTTTTCCCTCTTAGATATATGCCATTAAAACATTAATTATTAGTTTTTGTTCACATAGACAAAACAGAAGAAGTAGGGAAGATGTAGGGAAGATCATTCTGTGCAGATTATTTGTTATTTTCAATGTTTGTTGTCCCTTTAACATTAATGTGAAATTTATGGTATGGCTGGAAGAGTCCACAAATAGATAGAGTATATATGTGTTTCACTGCTGAAGAATGCCCATCTAACTGATTTGTTGCAGTAAAAAACTACAATATGTCACCAAGTTTTTGAAAACTTTTCTTCCCTGTCTAACCAAAATCTTCCTTCAAGATTTCATGCTGTGCAAAACAATACTGCTAGAGATTTACATTGCACTTAGTTTGGTTTTGAAGGCCTAATCCGAACTCTATTTGGATATTTTTACTGATTTTCATGAGCCTTTAATCATACTGTAGGCGCAAAAGAATTGTTTCCAACTAGAAAGAGATAGTAAGTGTATGCATACATTAACCTGTATGTAGAAATATGTATTAAGATTTTTCTATGAGACTCAGAGGTTTTTTAATAGAATATTTCATAGCAGTATTCTAAGCTATTTCTCCTCATTGATGTCTTAATATTTGAGTAATGAAGCACTATTTTTTTTTCCTTAGAGGAATAGGAAAATAATATGCCATCTGTTGTTGGAACTGAAAGTACTTAAATTACTTATCTGAAATTAAATTTATTGTCTGATATGTTTTCTTATAAGAAATACATTCATTATAATGAAAGTATTTAATTTGAAAATATCCTTGAAAAGTCTGTCACAGCTGCGGAAATTTTGGAAACAATGGTTTGTAATGTTTTTTTTTTTAAATATATATTTTTTTCCTTTATTTGTAATATCAGGATGAATATGAGTGAAAATCTGTCTTTCTGTTATCTCCTTCCTTCTTATTCCTTCAATTTGCACTGTTCTATTCATTGTAAGAAGAGAGCTTGACTTCTGTGCTTGAGATACCTCAGAGATTAATTTTTACACATTCACTAGGATCTCATTCATCCTTGCTAGTGTAAAACTTTTAATAATAATATGTCCTGAACATACTGGGCTTTCTTGCTAAAAATCCAACACATCCCCCTTCTAAAAATATGCAGACAAGCAGATATTCTCTATGGAAAAAAGTACTTTTATAAAAGAAAGACTACATAGACATATCTTACATAGAGTAAAAGGACTCTTGGCAGGAAATGGAGGGAAAAGATTAATGCTGGACTGGAAAGTGAGCTCAGTAATTCTTGAATTTACATGAAGTTTAACTCCTTACTAAGTAAGCAGTCGGTGAATCTGAACACTGGGTAAATTTAAGAATTGCTTTTTACAGGTCTTAGTTTTTGAGACTGTAGCACACTTCTTGTCTTCTTGATACAAACCGATAGGCTGCAGTAAAGGCCATAATGAAAGCTCTTCTCAATGAAAGAATAGATTGAAATGTTGATTCTGGCAACTGTGTGTGTGTGTGTTTAACGTGTGATCTTTCAGGCACTGATTTTTACAGGTTCAAAACCAGGTTTGTTGCCCAGTTAGGGGTGTGCAAGTTCTGAGATTCCTCATCTTTGAATGCCTCTGCTGTGAAGACTGTTTTCTCCTTTTTCCCTTTTTAGAAGGTACTTTTAAAACTTTAAAAACAATAAAACAGTTTCTTTTGCAAACACCTTCTGACTGATTCTGAAAATTGCTATGAAGGAAAAAGGCTACTTAGAGATCACCTGAAGAAACACCTTAAAACACAGAGTGAAGTAATTCTACTTTGAGGTTCTTGTCTGTGTCAGGAATTTATCTGAGTAACTATGTGATTTGTTAGGACTAAAGTTATAGTTTATAATGTACTGTATTTAATAGAAATAGAAGCATCCTACAAGCTTAGTATACAAATAGCAATTAATATGAAGCCAATATACAGTCAACAGTTATTGACTGTAGAGTATCTAGAATTAGAAAAAGCATAGTGCTAGTGAACTTTATTATAAGATAGATGTGAACTTGTCAGCATAAGGAGTTACCTGGCTCTGCTGATCTACATGTACAGTGTATATGAATTTTTTTTTTATTTTATTTTTTGCATGACACTATAAAACATATAAATGTTGACCTAGAAACTGATAAAGCTGACTAGGGCCAAGTTTCAGGAATGTGAACTATCTGTGAGAGGTAAGATTAACCACGTGTTTGAATACTAGTGCTTCATCACTTAGAAGTAGTTCAAATACCACAGAATTACCTGAAATACATGTTTTTCTTGAAAGGTTGTTGATTATCAGTATGAATATTTGGATTATGAATACTTGGAGCGATATACATTTTAATCTTGAGTTTATTTTAAATTAATTATTTAAATTAAACGTATATAACAGATTTCATTGTACCCAGAAAACTGTTCATATATAAGGTACTGAGCACTATGCTGTTTTTCAAGCTATGCTGAAACCTGTACAAAACCATGCTACTGGAAAGCAATGCCAATGTTAATTCCATGTTGAGATGCATTATTCTTACATCACATACTGAAATATGAAATCATGAAACCCACATCATCTTAGCAGTAAATATGTTCACTCTCGAAGTTCCCTATGAGATGGAAAATGTGTCCTTTGAAATTCCTAGAAGGCTGGAGTATAATCAGAATTTGTGTATATTAAAGTACTAAACAAATACCAAGGAAGTAAGAGTACTGTTTCAGCAACAAGGGAAGCAGAGAAAAGATATAATGTGTAGGCCTGAGCAACAAAAACAAGAGCAGGACTGAATGTGAGCTTTATAGAATTGAAGGAAATATTTATATGAGAAAATTTCATCACTCTGTCACACTGAATCCACAAAGTAATCAACAACATAAAAGGAGGTAGACAAAAGGAATCAGAATATCATGGCTTGTATCCGGGATGTTGAGTGGACTGAAAGTGCTGCCACTGGTTGGAAATTTTTCCCCTGTGAGCAGAAGGAAGAATTTTTTGCTATTGGTAATAGTTCTTGTGCACTTAGTCCTGAGTGAGAGCAATAGATGTGCCAGCAGCTAATAGCAGGTATAATCTACCTACCCTCTACTAGGGCACAGGAGAAAGCCTGCTACTGTTTATTGTCAATTTTCATACATAAATATTGAAAAAAAATTGTGGAGCACTGATAGTATTACTATTTTTGCACTTGAAATAGGAAATAGCTCCTCTCTAATGAGAGATGATAAAGAAGTAGTAACTATGTGGGAACAGAGTACCATATATCTTCTCTAAAAGAACAAGATAATTTCTTCAAGTTACTGTTCAAAGACAAATGTAACTTTTTGATGGTATCCAGTCACACAAAATATGTGTAGCCTTTTTACTGATACTTAAATTTACTTTACAGTTTCACAGGTTGTATCCTCACAGTGACACTAGCCTGTGTTTTAAATAAATAAATAAATAAAAATACTTGCACGGCCCAAAATAACCTATCATTTTCTGTTACAATCCCTGTTACCTATAACAATTTTAGCTTTATTATATTTCCGTGGAGTCTAAGAATATTTCTGCTGAGTACCAACGAAGCTTGAAGTGGTAATATCTTGGAATGATGATAGGTATGTGATGCTATTGTTAATATACTTCTACCACTTTCATTGGCTTAGTTTCCTTTCCAGAATCTTTTGGGTACATCAAGGTAAAAAGAACTTAAACAAATGCAATAAGGATATATGGTTCACTGGCAGGAACTGCAAGGTGCCTCATAGAAAAATTTATTTAGCAACTGTGGAAACTAATGCTTTTTTTTTTCTTGCTGATGGCAGCAGAACTGCATCAACTAATTGACGCTGCCTACATTTTTACAGTTGACTTCTAACATTCCAAAGTTGTCTTTCAGTCTTTTTAAATATATTGCAATTTCAAGATAGCACTGCTTTTCAAAACAGTCTGATCACTGTTGTGCTATAAGTAATAATTCATGGGAGGATGAAAACACAGTCTAAATATACTCTACAGAAATACAGGAGTTTTTTTTAACCTGGACAGCCTCTCTGACTGGAACTGAGGGAAAGAAAACACAGAAAAACAGCAAACAGATGGTATTTGGCATGTCTTTAACATAAAGACTAAGTAAACACAAATTATTAATATGTAAAACCAATGTGAACTGCGAGATTTGACCTTTTACAGAGCACTATCTTTGAAATCATTGTGTTGGTGGTGTTGTTGTTAATGTTTCCAGTTTTAACATTTTTAGTATTTCTGGTTCAAAACAACAGACAAGAAACGATGTAGTGTGACAGATTTCTTTTCTTTTCTTTTCTTTTCTTTTCTTTTCTTTTCTTTTCTTTTCTTTTCTTTTCTTTTCTTTTCTTTTCTTTTCTTTTCTTTTCTTTTCTTTTCTTTTCTTTTCTTTTCTTTTCTTTTCTTTTCTTTTC
>PPHD01002247.1:0-37038 GCA_002909625.1 Bambusicola thoracicus | reverse complement strand
TTAAATCAGACTACTTAGAACAGTTTTAGGCTACGCACTTGCACTCCCAGCTGTGCCTAGAAGAGTGTAATGGCATCAGCTGCCTTTTGGGAGTGATAGTATAAATGTATGCAAAATTCTGTGAGAAATTGGTGAAAGTTCCCTGCATAATATTATTACCTTTTTTTTACTTTCTATTAACTAAATTCAGGGGCGGAGATTACCACTAACCAGCAACTGATAGGTACTGTGCCTGTTAACTGCAACTCTACCCCAGGAGATATTGCAAGCGCCACAGTAAGGACTGACAGATCGGGGTGGTGGAGCTGGGGAGAACATGCACTTGTTTATAGGAAATAAATAAATGATGACGTTATCATGTAGTCACTGGATGTTGGCTATGAGATGGTGGAAAACAAGATGCCCAAAAACAGACCTACTGAATAATTGTGCCCTATTAAAACTTCTACTAGTGCCTCACTAATCCTGAAAGGGAAAAGTCTTAAATACATTTTGTTTTTTACTTTGTAATGGGGAAACACACACAGACAGATAACACAACAACTATTCATCATTTAAGTGAAACACTGATTTTTTGCAATACTTTCAACAAAATACTGACTTTGAACCTTATTGTCCAGTGTTCATTAGAGATGTTTAGAATCTGTGTAAATCAATAACTGCCACTAAACAAACTAAGATCAAAGTTCTATAAAATCAACATTATGCAGCACCAAGGTCATATGCAATTCAGAGCAAACTAACGAGAAAAGATTATTTATATTCTGCAGACAGAAGGGAACGAAGACACTACAGGATCTGCTCGTTCCACATTGACTAGTTAACTGCATTGGTAAAGGCTGCTTTATCATTTTTGCCTTCATACAGCAAGTCAATGTTCTGAAATATTAGGAATGATGGACATTTCAACACAACATATATAAAAAAAGCAATCAATAAAGTTGCTAATTGTATTGTCCATTGCTCAGAACTTAGTTTCCTTTACATTTATTCACTGAAATTATTTTCTGCTTACAAAATGATTTACAGCTTCCTATCACTGTTCTAAATAAAGTACAAAACCCAAACAAACTGAAAAAACATCTTCCAGTTCTCTCCAGTTGGGCTACTAAAAAAATACTGCAAAATTAAAAGCTCGTTTTTCCAATGATAACTGGAAATTCATGCTGAAGTTGCCACAAACAAATCTGGTATTGATGGGAGAACAAATTACGTATAATAGACATCAATGTCTATTTGTTTTTTTCTTGTCTATGTATCTGCCATCTTATGACACACAAGCATTAAGATTTTGTTTTCAACAATCTTACTAATATGCTAAACACATACATTTAAAAATGCAAAACATGTTAAAATGTTTGAATTACACCACCCATCTTCCTAGGCAATTGTGATATACCTGAGGCAATAGTGTGTGTGCGTTTTGTTTTATTTTCCCTTTATGCCCCACGACTTCTAGATGCAAATATCATGAAAACGTACAATGTATTCTGCAGTCATGCATGGGTAAGAGTCTTACCTAATACACCACTAGGTTCAATGGGATACTCAAGGATTGATGTAGCTGGTGCCAGCGTGTAGGGGTACTCGTACGGGGTGTAAATTAAACCAGCTTCGGGTCCTGGTGGCACTATTGCAGCGGTGGGATGAGGAGTTCCGTTTGGCATGACAGCGGTTTGTATTTGTCTGATCAAAGGCATTATGGTAGGGCCAGCTGGCGTAGGAGTACGCAGGGCAGCTGGTGGGAGAACAGGCGCAGGCCCAGTAATGATCCTTGGAGCCTGGGCTGTTGCTGCAAGAGAAAAGGCAAGGGCTGCTACAGTAAGCAAAGAAATTCAGAGGAAAGTATGGAGATAGCAGTACAAAACGTGGGAAGAATGGGAAAAAAGGGGAAAAGTAGGAAAGAAGAAAAATAAAAGGAAATCATTAGTACATGCGCTGATCACACAGTGCCAAAGCACACCATTCAAATGCAAACAGCTTTCCATTTTCCAGTGTGATTAAGTATGAACATGCAAAATAAAAAAGCCATTGTAAAACAGTGAGGTAGATTTCTCAAACAGGTTACACAGCACAAAAGCTCCATTTAGACCACATTTCTTCATTTATGCTATAAAGACTGCATGAGACTGAGATGCATGCAGGAGATACAAGGAGAACACTTTCATAATCAAATACAGAGTACAAAATGTAGTGCAACCACAGAGTCCACAGATACTCAGTTATGCAGAGCTATCACATGAGAGTTCTACAGTTTTGGATCTCTTACGTTGTATTTAAACATATACATAGTTCCAGTTCCCAGGATCAGTGAAATTAAAGACGATCCAGAAACAAAAACACATCTCCTCTGCTACCACAGCATGAACAAAATACTCAAGAGTTAGTTTGATAACAAATTCTCCAAGACAAAATGTTTTACTACTTTTTTTTTTTCCTTATTCAATTGTTATTTGAAGTCTGTTGGCATACGATGCTAACAACTCCTTAATCACTAACATGGATCAGCTGGTAACAGTCAAACAAAACTCTTCTATTTGTTGTAAAAAGTTTCGATGCACTACTGATCTACACTGATTTACTTAACTTACAGGTGGTCTGAGAAGAGAAATGTGTGGAAAGATTTTCAGATTTGAAAGGGTGGAATTTGTGGATTTTTTTTTTTTTTTTTTTTTGTTTTTAAATGCTCAATGCAGAAATTAAAAAAAAAAACAACATTGAACATTTTCAATTCCTTTTTTTCAACTGAAATACATCAGCATGGATTCTATATCTTAGGTTTTCAGTAAAGTCAAACAATGAAAATATCTCATTATCAAAGAGTGAATAGCAGAATGAAAATATCTAGTCAGAAAATGGAAAAAAAAAACCATCATCCCACCTACACTTAAAACAGACCAGTGGGAATAGAGCAGACAAAGAAATTACTCAAATTAATACAAAGGTTACTATGCAACAATTTGCACCAATTTAAACTAAAAGTTACTTTACTTATAAATTCGCAATAAATTGAGGACTCTAATAGGTTTAAAACTGAGCTAGCTTTAGATATTATGGTATTAATTAGGAGGTGAAGACTTATCATCAGCACTGTGGTGTTAAAAGCCCTTGCTTATGTACCCTTTCCAATCAGAATAATTACACTGGTGTAAGTGCTCTCAAATTGACCTAACTGCATTCCAACCTTCAAGCATATTCAATGCTGAAATGGAGTTTGTGCTGAGAAACAAATTTGTGAATATCAGTAGGCCCTTATTGAAAAAAACAACTGACTTCACTGTGCCTATGTTTGATATCAGTTCCATAGCTACAGCAAAAGCTTACTTTGGAAGAGCATCATCAGAAATTACATTTTCAGAAGCAGAAATTAGATTTTGAAATAGAGAAAATAGTTTGTATCACACATAATATACATATATATGCTGTCATTAGTTGGTGTATATAATTGAAGCATAAACGTGCACATACATGTGTTTACAAAAGCTTTCTCACACAGATCTAATGGAAGACATTGCAAAAATGGCTCATTACATCACTGATCCCTGTGAACTCAGGAGTGAAATCAGTTGAATTGCTGGAAAAAACGTAACATTGGGGGGACACATGCAAGCAAGATGAAAGGAAGGAATATAATACAGATAAACGTATTCACAGTATCCTGATTACATGTAATATTTTCAAACTGATTGTTTGATAGTAAAATTGAAAGGGTGTCCATTGCCCCTTATATATATTAAGGAAAAAAAAAGGCTGTAAAATTGAAAGATCTGGCTTAAGGGTCGCATTTAGTTTGAACTATGTATCTGTAAGTATTTCAACTCAGACTTCTTTTTTTTTTTTTAAATGAGAAAGACAAAACAAAAATCAAACAAATGGAAAGCAAACAGCAACAACAAAAAAACACCCAAAACCTGGCAAAACTTATCTCCAGAAGATTCCCTGCAGTAGCCACCTACTGCTCTGGTTTATTTATTTATTTAACAGTGCCTTCCATTCTCCAACCCAGTTGGTATTGTCCATTTTCCAGAAAGCAGGGTTAGGAATCAAACCCTACAAAAACACTACCGTTGCACTGACCCTCAAGATCGTAACATGCTTACGTGATTTGATGTTGGCATCTCTGTAGGTGCCATTCAGAATTGCAAGCTCCATCAGCTGCATCTTTTTAAGGCTGTCTTCTCCTTCTGCCTGCATATGAAAAGATAGCAAGAAAGTTTAGGTTATTAATTCACTAGTGCATAAGATCTAAGAGAACTAGAATAAAATGCCTTCAAGTTTTAACCAAGGAAAACATCTGCTTACCCATTCATCTAAAAAACAATAAGTTTCGATACCTTTTCATTAAAATTAAGTGCAAGTCGCCTATCGTCTACCATTAACTAATATTGATATGTGTCTTAGAGAGTTTTGTAAAAGGCTCACGCCAGAATTATAAAAACTAAGGTTAAATTCAATTTATGCTTGATAGAAACTAAGGAGGTTTTTTTCTGAAGCTTTATTATGACAGTTTATATACTCCTGAACTATCTTCAAAAAGTTCTATTAGCAGATGAGATGAAGAATAGACACCACAATTTTTTTTTCCAACTTTATTTTAATTTGAACCTATATAGGCGAAGCTGACTGCTTCAGTAAAAATAATAATAATAAAAAAAATTATTTGAGCAACTTTCCAAACATCAACAACTGCTGCAAGAAGGAAGTCAGAATTTTGAAACATAGACATTCTCTGATGAGGATATATCCATTATCTATATGTTATACATTATTCCTAAGTTTGGTTTCATTATATCTCAAGGTATCTACTCTCTACAGTATCCTGCAATTTCCATAAATATTATGTGCTATTTAGTAAAAAAAGAACAACAAAAGAACACCAACCCTCCAGAAAAACCACTCAGTTTTTCAGTTACTAACAAAAAAAAGCTATAATTAGTACCATTTACTACTTGAAGACTAGACATGTTCTGATTTGTTTTTCCTGAAATACTACCATTTGTTTAGACTACATTCTATCAGCCAGAAAACAAGATAACGACATATGAAATCCAAGAGAGATGGTCATCAGTATCTACTTAAATGTTGAGCTACCACCTTGCTTCTCATATTCTCTACCATTGCTGAAAGTCTCACTCAGAGGGAAAAAGGGGCAGCTTACATGTCCCCTGCGTTGATTTTCAAAGGTAATGACAGCCTGGATAATACTGTGCTATCTACTTTGAAAGACGGTCAGATTCCAGAGCCAGTCGTTTGCCTGGCTTAAACTACGACTCCAACAGGTGGTTTGAATTAGGACTTTGAAGAGCACAGATGATTATGAGAAGCAGAATTAAAAGCCACAAAGAACAGCAATAATCTAAAGACTATACTATTAGATAACTCCACTGTAAAACTGCAGCACTGAAACATCTCATACCAGATAGGAGTTGACAAGAATATCTATGTTCAGTGGTTCCAAAGTATATAGAAAAAAAAAAAATATCAGACAAATTTAAAGAAAAAGATTGTTATGCATACATCCCAAACATGGACAGGGAAAAAAATTAAAAATTGTATTTAACCAAATAAATTACTTGGTGTGAGTGCTGCTCAAGGATCCCCTGTCCCCACTGGAAGCTAACATCTGATTTTTTTTATTATTATTTTTTTTCAGATCAACAACTTAAAATCAACACAGTAGATGAATTGAGACTAAATCACTTTCAGATGTCAGAAACTGAAGTCCCAACTGTAATACTGAGGATTTACCTGAACACAAAGACTAAACACATTAACAATTTATGTTGTTGCTATGCACGCAGAATATACTGGAAGAGTTAGACATTATTCTATTTATATATTAAATACTGTATGACAGGCCAAACTAACACTTATATTGAAAAAGTAAATACACATTCAATTAGCATTTTAACTACAAATTAATTGTACTGTTAAGCACTGTGCTATCCAGAAACCTCAGATTACACAGTCATTAGAATCAGACTCTCTGGAATACAAAATGTACTGATTATAGTATGCTTAATGTGAAATCCTCAGAACAGAATTACTATTGACATGCAAAGAATTTCTATTTTTAACTTATTTTTAAAGATATGCTTACTCCATTGCATCACTGCTGGTAAATTATGTATACTACGTAGTCAACCGTGATGCAATAAAAACAATTCAAAATCTATCGCTTTACCCAGAGATAGAATCTATCAATTCTGGTTATTCTGGATACAGCTTCATTTTTCAAATTTATTTTAGCAATTATGATTTTTAACACATTCATTCCCCTTTCCTCCTCCACCCCTAATGGTTATTCTTTGCTTTTTTTGTTTGTTTGTTTTCTGCTTGGGTTTATTAACTGAACGCAAGTAACCAGAAAAGAAAAGCTCTCTCAGTGTCAGCTCTATCTCCCATACTGTTATATCGGTGCTACTAAAATTGCATACTTCCTCCAAATAAGAGCTCAGGTGAATGATCTGACACTATTAATGAATGTCAGTAAATGCTGAATCTTTCATTCCATCTGCTAGGATAATTTTAGTAACTCTATTATCCCAGATTTTAGACCACAGTGAACATTTTCCAAATGTAGCTATTTATAGGATAAAAACTCAAAGACTCAAAGCATTTTTTTTTTCCTTCTGAGAACCCCAAAAGAAGGAGTTATAGCAACTTAAAAGCAATAAAACCCAGACAAAGTGATCACATTTACTTTGGATCTTTAATTTTCCTGTAGGTCACTATGCTTTCTATGAGAAAAGAAGTGGCAGTTTCTTGGATTACCAAGTACGTTTACAAAAGTAAGAGCAGTCTTTAGCATACAAAACAGACTGAGACCTTCATTTTTATTCGACAGATTTAATTCTCTGGAGTACCGCTCAGCAGCTGATAAAACTTGTATTCTTTAAACAGGTTTCCAAGCACAATTTAGAACATTTTTTAAGGATGGTATCAGTGATACCTCACAGACACAAGATGAGGACTTGCACTGCCAGATTTGACAGGCCTAAAAGGAAGACAGGTCTTTCAGCTTAAGGTATTTTGTTTTCCCAAGCACCTATTCCGTAAAGAAAAAAAACAAGGAAAACAAACGATCCCCCCCCAACTCCAATGCTGACCAGAGGGCATCGCGCCAGGCGCCCAGAAGGTGGCGCTGTGCATTACACAAAGCCCTCACCTCCGGACGGGGTGCTTTCCGCTCCCGGCCCTGCCCTGCCAGGGCTGCAGCCCCTTGCACCCCAGCTTGTAGCAGCCGCCTGCCGCCTCTCTTCCAGGCGCTAGCCACAGAAATGGGCAGGACCCTTTCATGTCCTTCAGTCTCTGGTTTCAAGATCTCCATGTGAGCAACATTCACCAATAGTCAAAAACTCCAATTTCCAAGAGATGGGATAGAGAAACAGGCCCGTGTTTTTCTCTGACCTATCCTCTCTTGGTTGCTGACAGATGATCAAATGAGGCACACCGAAGCAATCTATCCTAGCTGCAGGCATTTCTGCAGGCACTCTCTGTTAAAGCAAAGAGAGGTTGCATCAGGGATACAAAGGCAATCTCTAAAGGGACAGTACGTTTCCTGTACAATAGCTACAACAAAGCTCAGTCATTTGTACCAAGAGGAAGCTACTTTGAGCAAACATCAATAAGGTCATTTAAAGCCAGATTTGCATTACTAAGTTGAAGCTCAAGTGATTGACTCAAACCTCTCATCCTCTTAAATCTTCAGTGCTTCCTTGTATTTCTCCTGTGCAATATAACATGCAGATTACGAAAAAAAGAAAAAACCCAACCTTAAATGGTATCTTGAAACCTAATTCTTTAAATCTAAGCACTTGCAGCTGCTCACTGAATACAAATACTGGGGAGATGCAGTAAATCCTGACAAAGCCAACTATGTGCAGACAAGGGTGCGTGGTTGCTGCCCTCCTCACAGCAGCTCAGCTCTACTTATGCTAGCAGTAAAAAGATCTGAAGGATAACACAGACCAGTGACCACAGTCAATTGATTTTCTAATCCTTGTCAGAGAAGGACTAATGGTCAGACGGTTTGAAACACTACTAACAATTCCTACTGTCACCTGCACCAAGTCTCACAGCACCGCTGTATCTGTAATGCTCACCAAAAACCGATGGAGAATTATTAATTTTTATTGTTGTTAGTTAAAATTCCTGTTTGGTTTTCAACAGTTCCTAGGAAGATATACCAATGAAACATCAAAAGCTATCTTGACTGAGCTCCCTTCTGAGAATGCAAAAGGGGAGTATCACCTCACTGAGGAGGAAGATGGAGGCCATTGCTGCTGCGTCTGAAACAGGCCTGAGGCCCACAGTGAAGAACACAGAATAGAATACACAAGGCTCACCATACTGATGCCCACCTAAAAACATAATTCCATCTTCTACATTGGGTGACGCTAGTTGTTTAAGAGAAAACTGTGGAACATTGTTATGTAACAACTTTTTGTGAGAGCTTGCATGTCAGGAAACGGGGAGTTCAGATAGAGCAATCTACTACCTCAGTTTTCTAATCACTTCATTGCATTTTCAGTGTACAAGCTTTACTTCAACCCTGCTGAACCTCAGCTATCTTGAGATTCTCAGAGGAATTCTTTTGTTTAACTAATACTTCTGAAATCATTGTATTTTAGGCACTTAAGTCCCTCAGATTCTCATATGCATACAGTGCACACTTAGGAATACAATACTTCTAAACTTTTCTTTCTTACACAAAAGGTAGACACACTAGATAGGTAGGTGGATACAGTGTCAGCCTGGAAGGCAGACAAGCACACGGATTCCAAAGACAAGTGCATTCACTGCGCTATTCCAATGAAGGACTTGGGGAGACAACAACAACATTGTCCTCAGACGCGAAGGGCACACCATCAGCTTCTGTATACTGGCAGCTCTGAGGAAAGTGGAATAATGGGATGAGAAGCCTGTAATAACTCACAGTAGAGAAGGACAGAAGGGCACTTTCATAAAAGAAAAGGAAAGAAAATAAGAATCAAGTAGCAATGGATACTACTGAGCAGAGATGAACAAGTGGCGTACAGCGGAGCCAGTCAGTACCCACACTGTGCTGTGTTATTGCTGCTGGCCCACACTGAGCCACACAAAGCCCCTTAGGTGACTGCAGCTGCATTAATTCACCAGCCAAACAATCCGCTCAGTGATATGATAGCAGACATACTTTATCCTGATAGAGCTCCTTGAGCCTCACAGTTCTTACCAGTTAAGTCTCAAAACGTACTCTGATTCTCACTACTAATAACGGCAGGGAAAGCTTTGAGCCTTTCTATAGAAACAACTCACACATTTTCCCCTTACAGTAATTACTCTGGAAAATATGACTTTTTTTTCCCAGCATTCATAGCCACAGAAGTATCCTTATTTAGGTGATATTAGTGACTTTCATCGGCTTACAAATGTCATGCATGTTGGATAGTGTTTCTGCATGCCGTCACACGTTTCTGCACATCAGCTTTCTCATGAACTGAACTGAGCTCAACCCTAGGAAAGGTGCAGATCCATCAGGGCCATCCTTTCAGGATCAGACAAGGGGCAGCAAGTAGGAAGAGGAAGCGGTGGAAAAAAAAAAAAAAGTGATGCATAAATCATGTGCAAATACAAAGACCAAAAATCAGTCTTGATCTTCCTCAGTCAACTGCAGTGGGTCTTTCCCACCAGGCTGATGACAAGAAAAACCAAGCAGCCCCAGCAAGGCAAGAGAACCAAAAAGCAGCATTCACCTTTCAAGTGCCTCAGCAACTGCATATACTGGCATGACTGCCAACCAGCCAGCCTTCTCCACACCACCTACGGGTAAGCAGAAATACTCACTATCTTCAAAGACAGAGCAGACACCTCTTCCACTAATACCTTTTGTCCAAGTTTCTATGCTCTTCTCCAGATTGCTTCAGGTTGAGAGTTTTGTCAACAGCACACCGGTATTTTTAAGTACACAGTCAGTGTATTAAATAATTTTACTACACACGAAACAAGACCACTGAAAACTGCTTCCTCAAATAGAAAAGTCATTGACAGTTGTCACATACATAGCATTTGCAATTTATTAACTTGATCTGAATTTTGATAGAAGATAATAGCACCACTGAAATATTTTACTGTTACTGCTCTTGTCTTTCTCAGCCCGCAAGCGCTGCTGCCCCACAGAGCTCTGTCACCCTGCCTTCCCATGTCCCCAACTGCTAGAGCAGACTAGCAGCTGCAGCTTCCTCGCCAGCGCTCTGACACTCACTTTGACTCAACACGCTGTGGAATGCTTTTATCTAGCTGACAAAGAGAAATGTTCCACTGCAATTCACTTGTAGATCAGTAAGTATTCCAAACATACCATGCGCCAGTCAAACAGTCTTTACACATGAATGTCTCCATTCAGGGACAAAAACCTTCCATTCATAACTGATAAACAAAAAACCTCACAAACAATATACTACAAATTCCTAGACATACACGTATTTAAAACAAAAAGCAGATATAGAATATATTGACACCTGATAATATATTATAAAAGATCACAGGAAAATACATCGGAAAAGTTGAAGCAGAAGTACACATGCTTAAAATTCACTCTATATCTGGAAAGCGTTTGTTTTTTTTCTTAACATCTAAGCTGTTGAAACACCAAAGTAATGCAATCCTAGTCAAGATGACAAGTAACCAGAAATAAAACAGAAAGAGAAGAGCTTTCTGAAAGAATCTGAGTGCCTAAACTACTCATCAATTACCTATTCAAAGATGTCACTTTTGTAAAGGCTCCTACTTCTGGCAAGCTTACAGTTACCTACAGTTAAGGAATAAACATCCCATCATCTCTTCCCCTCAAAAAACCTGACAAAGGTTCCTAAGTTTCCCAGGCCTGGAACATAAATACTGATGGTTAGAAGCTGTTGGTAAACATACATCATACACGGAGCAGAAAGATTACAACATAACTTTGTTGGTACTAAGGAGAATTTGCCCAATAATTGTTTTCTGGCATGATTCAGCTGCTCTTATATTAGAGGAAGCTTCCCTAAATACTTTTCAGGCAAAGTAAAAGAAATCACTCCTTTAAAACCAGCCATATTTCTTAGAACACTGTATGCCATTCATGACACTATGGCACTGAATAGACGGCATGCTGTAGCTCAGTTATTTCTTTACTTCCTTTTCAACACTGATGCACACTGCTATGTCTGTGAAGACAGGCAAAGATAAATTAGCATCATTATTTCTTCTGGGCAACACAGCCTGCTTATCTTCTTCAAAGCAAGCTCTCAGTTCAAATGATATGCAAAGAAGACTGTGCTGTTTCACTTGACAAATTCATTGGTCATAATGTTAAAGATATACTAGGGGGAAAAGGCAGCATATCTTTTTACACTTTCCATCACCTTATCTGACATATCCATGTTTAATCACGATACTTGGCTTACCAGTAATATTTGACTGTCCTTATGCCCCCCTCCCCCACCTTCCATTTCTGCAACAGGAAAATACAGATAAGGTACAGAAAAATCAGCATGAAGCACATTTTATAAGCCAAACTGAAATACAGTACCAGTGGAACCTAGGGGCTATTTCACCATATACCTTCTAGGTACTAGTTGTTAATTTATTTAAAACAATATTGCCTGAAGCATTCTGTTTGACCTTAATGGACTTTCATGCTTGTCCCAAACAATTACTGAGGACAGTCATAAGGGGATGATATTTAACTCACAGGCGTTTGGGCTTTCAAGGAAATAACAGCCCTTGGATTGATTACACTGGACACTCAACAGTAATTACTTCCAGAATTTGCTTTTTGTTTAGCTTTTTTTTTTTTTAATTATCATCTGTCTTTTCCTCATATCCTAACCACCCAAGTGTTAACAAGAAGCGCCTTTCATGACGTATCTACACACATCTGCCCATCTCAAATATTAAAGGAAAATAACATGTATACAGATCCCTCTACAATATTTTGAAAAAAACATAATTATACTGGAATACATTAAGATGTATTCATTAATATATGTACTAAGATTTGGAAGAAATAATTATCAATAATGTGATCTATAGCATGAAATCTATTTTTAGCAATGTGAAAACCCAGTTAAACTTTCAGAGCTGAGCACTATTTTTGGTGTTTCTAATTTTGGAGTGCTAGACAGTCAGGCTTCCTCCCCAGTGGTTAGTTTAATTCTGAAAAGAAAAAAAAGGAGCTAAACTGTATGTACACTGAATGAGATGCTACCAGGCAAGCCTCCAGTATACATTTCCCATGTAAGGCTCTACCAGCAACATCTTAAGTATCAGAAACATAACGGGAATCAGAGCAGAAATCAAACATAACCCGTATTATGCAGATCTTTATTCCATCTCTAGCTTTTGTAACAGAGTGAACCATGCCAAAACGCTCTGAGATTGTGTTGACGCACTCCCCTAATACCGGGACAAATGTTTTAACCCATGTTGTGTGTTCAATATATTATAAAAAATAATTTCTCTAACTTATGCTAAACAAGTACATACAATAAGGGCAGTTACTCTAACAGGTACCGATAACAGGCAGTTGTTAGAAAAATAAAAATGGAATTGTTATTATTAATATATTTGTACATAGGTCTAGCCTGATCTGTTATATTGACTTTTATTTTGATATCTCAGGAGTTTTCTATTTGAGTTTATAACGCTGTAAATAGCCCTAAGTTTCTCTGACGTGCAGCAAAGGCACTGAACTCAGACATCATATCCTCCACCTCCCAAAAGAGCCCATTATTTCAAAACCAGCATTTTGTTGCAGACTCTAGTGCCAGCTAATTCCGTTTCCAGCTATGCTAATGTTTTAGTACATAAACAAAGCCTTTCATTCTCAAAATGGTACTGAAATATGACCCCATGTTTTCATATGTAAAACGTGTCCTTTATGTTTTTAATCTGTTCCCACATAAAAATAATAATAATAAAAGTGTATGAGAAGTGACATCTCATTTTAGATCAGATTTAGTAATCTAGAAAGAATGTGACATGTTCTCTCTTTAAAGCAACAAGAGAAAAATAACTGCTGGTGAGGGAACGCTGGAAAGACTTGCTGCGAATAAGGGTACATTCTTCAAGTGTTCCATTAAACACCGGATTCAGGGTCGCAGGATGTCAGGCAGAAATTCAAGCTGTGGTAGTAACTTTTAAGATATTTTTATTTTCAGCTTGAGATGCCCTGAAAAGATAATACTGACCAATCAAAATAAACTCATGTATTAAAATAGAGAGTAAAATCACAAACGTTTTGGCTTATCCAATTACAAGATTTAGGGAACAGAAGTCTTTCAGCAGCTTCATAGACTATCACTCACATATTCAACAAGAATCATGACAGGGAAGTGTGATGAGGTAACCAATATAAAAAACATATCTGTTTCTGCATTTCACCTGGCCCTCCTTTGGTAGTATGTTTACATAATTGTTTTGTTTTTTTTTTTTCCAAAAAAACCAGAATTAAAACAGAATTGAGCAGTGGCACAGTTTTGTTGACATTTTTTCTTCTCTCTCTGGTGGAGCAGTCTAATGACAAATGACTAAAATGCATAAACAGGACAAATGAGTTTGAATAAAACTACCACTCAGAGAAATATGTAATATAAAGATAAAAAAAAGATGTATTTGTTTAAACCTAAGATCCACAAAAACACAACATACCTGAGCCTTAAATTTCTAGACCAACTGAGGAAGCAACTAGGGACTGATGCACTGAGTATACGCTTTAAGTAATCCTCAACAGCTGCTGAAATGTGAATGAGTACTAAAAGTTCACAATTACTTCCAGCTGCTTACAAGCAGAGATGCAAGCCACAGATCTGCTGACTGTAATACAGCATATGTGTCTTACACGCATCTTACTGCTACTCTAGTATAAATGTCACTCTTTAAAAATCAAAGTTAATTCTTCCATAAACACCGCAGACGCCTGTCCTACTTTCCTTGCACCCTCAGAGCAGACGGGGCCTGTGGCAAGCCAACAGGACTATTCCAACTGGCTGGGCTCCCCTCGCTTATGGCTGGCTAAAACCTGCTTTCACACAGCTTAAAAATACAGAGATGTGAAAAAAAGAATTGTGTGCACTCTCTTTAGCGGACAAATATGTCAATCATATGACCTTCCATTTGAAGGCTCAAGCTGCTCCAAGGCAGTGTGTTGCTAGGGAGAAGGCTTTCTTTGCTATTTATTGAGCTTTCTTTTCAGCTTTTCGAGACTACCCAATGATTACTTTCCAGAGACAGCAGCAAGAACGCAGTGCTGCCTAGCCAAGACTATCAACAAAGGGCCTTTGATGCATACTTCTTCCCAAAAGCATTACCCCACTGCACACCGTGTGACCGAGAGACAATGCTGCTGTGTCCCAGCAGAGCTGCAACCTGTGGCTATCCCACCAGCTACCAGAGCTCCCATTTGTGACAAACTGCCAGAGTCAGCTTGGAGCCCAGATAGCCCTGCAAACCGCTCATGAGGAGTCAAGGGAAGGCATGAATGTTTCTACCATCAATTTGTATCATTATTTTAATAGTAGCTCTATGCAAGTTTAGCATTTTAAAGGCCTTAAAAGGCAAAGTTAACGTATGTTTAGCCAAGACACTTCTGAAACATACGTATTACAGAAAAAAATACATGGAGCATATTTTAATGTTTAACTAATTCCATTAATCTTGGGCATCAGCTCTTAACAGCTTCAATTAGGAAACATTAGTGTATTCTTAGTAAATCATTAAAAATCATGCAATATACTTCATTTTCCTGTGATTGTTCCACAGATGTAATAATCATTTTACTTCGTCTGTTAAGAAAAGTGCATATATTTCCAGCGTACTTCATTTAGATTAATTCAAGCATATCGAAGTCTTATTTCAATTATTTATTATTTGTTCTTGAAAAAAAAAATCCTGGAGCTCGAAGCTGGAGTAAGACATATTGATTGTGGCCCTCTCTGACTTGTTTAAATTCAACATGAATGACTGCATTTTTATCCAGCTAGTTGCTCTTCGCTAGTCTTTCATTTTTAAGAAATCTTCATTTTAAGATCACCTCAATCTCTTACCCAAACACTCTGCAGGCTATATACTGCAACTAGTTCTCTGTGTTTAAGAGAGAGAGTCCCCTAGAAAGTTACTCCAGAGAACACTATGTACTGAGGTCTTCTCTAGAGAATACCCCTTGTCCCTTGTTGCATCTTTGGGCTGAAGACCATTGTAAATACCATTTTTCTTCTTCCCTAAGTTGAAGTTGAAGAAGGTTTTTCTGCACTAAATACACTAAAGATACTAAATACAAAGTACCACATACATACACAAGTGTAAGCCATGGGAGTCTAGCCTTCTGAAAATTTGAAATGTCAGAATATATTAAAAGAAGGAGCTGACTAACTTGAATCTATTTTCTCAATCATATTTGAATGAACCAACACGACAAAACAATAATTTCTTTAAGTTTAATTTCCTTAGAATGAGAGAATCACACATCAGACCTATCTTAAATAATTAATTTCCCCATCCTTCCCCTGCTGCTCTACACGCTATTTTAAAAGCCTGCCTCCTCAGCAGAAACACAGACACAGTGCTAAAGTAACCACTTAGCAGGACACGTATGAAAAATTTGATCAAATTTCACCGTGATTTTAAGTCTATACTGGGACAGAAATAAACAAAAATCAGGACTTCTGTGCTTCCATTTGTTGCTGAGCTTAGCATATTCTATAGCGTTGTATCTGAACAGCTCGCTAGAGACTCTGAATCACACATTACACTACAAATTCATTTAAGAGTTTTCCTTTTCTGATTATTGAACTGCTGAGTGGTACCTGAACCATGGCTGAAACACTCAGCAGTAACCAAGCCAAGCTGAATGGATGCTGTCATGTCATACTCAGGGAATCATTTGCAATAGGATAATCCTACAATATTTCTATGTGGGAGCTCCTCTGTAGCTTTCCTACTAACCTTAAATGTGAAATGTGTATTGCATCAGCTTTGTGGAGAACTATTAAAAAATGAAATCCATCCTAATAACTCCAGGCTTTTCACATGATAACTTCGTTCTTTCCTACACATTCACTGCCAATGCCTTGCACATCAATCATTCCAAACTGAATTTTCAGTTTCATTTCAAAAAGATTCTTGAATCTTTCTCATACAAGTCAAAACTCTCTCATTTTCCTATTTCTAGATTTCAATCTTGTTCTTCACATCTTTACCCATAAATCTGTTTCAATATTGTTCAGACTGCAGTTTTCTGAGCACTTATTATTCTAATCCAATCATTGTGAGAAAGTATTTCTTTCCATTTAGGTACCTGAAATAAGTACAATGAAACTATCTTTCAGAGACCATAGAATTATCATTTCAAATTCCAGTAGACAAGGTACACACCCATAAGTAAAAGCAGCTTAAAATATACTCTCTACAACAGGATAAATCACCTGAGCCCCTATTAATCCTCAGAACTGTGGAATCTCATGAATATTCCAAAATAATACCCAAATTCACATATTCTCTAACTTAATGGATTATATACTTATACACAGTATTTTGCAACAACAACACAGAAATCTTTCATGCACATAAAAATGATTTACAGTGATTAAAAATAAGGAAAAAAAGGAAAAAGAACAATTAAAAATAAGGAATCGCACCTAAAAAGGGCTGCAGGTTTTTTGACTCTAAAAGTAAACTAAGAATATTTACTTTCTCTTCATCAGTGAGAAGAGAGGAAGTACTTTTCCTTAAGTCAAAGAAAATACAGACAGCAAAGATCCAGAAGGACTGAAAAGCACAAGCAATTGTGAAATGATTCAAGAAGGTACTTTTGTTTCTAGAATGTGCAGAACTAAGCTCCAGTGTATTTGCACATGGCTGAGTTCAGTAAACAGAGACCTCTAAAAACTGAGGCTGGAATGGGGATCAATCAGATAGGAAACTTACAGAGAATTATTTGAGTGGAAACACATACAGACAAGCTGACTTAAAAAAAACAACAACAACACAACAGATGATGCTAAAATACAAAAAAATCAAAATGCTATTGGAATACTTTTTGCTAGCCTACAACTTCTGGATCATTATACTCTTACATATTTACATACTTTTATTTATACATGTCGAAGAAGTCAACTGATTAAAAAACAGCAAAAAACCTCAGCACTTCCGTGATACTACAAGTCAATACAACTAACTGGTGATGGTCACAATCCTACTCTCTTTCCTCAATTTTGCCCTCCTGTATCAAACACCACACCCACACGTGAGCCATATCGATGTGTGAATCTGCAAAGGATGATTATTCATCTTAGGCCCGTGTAGTTTTCTGTCATATAAAGGGGAGCTGAAACCTCCCCAGCAAGAAGCTGTCGACTGACACAGCTCCGTGTGAAATTAATATTTAATTCTAAAGATCAGCAAACTAATTTCCAAACTAGAAGAATGGTATTCTCTTTTCTAATTGAGGGTAAAGCTGCAATTTACCACTTAACAACCAATTTATCTTCATATTGAATTATCTCAGCTCATTTTTCTTATTCCTCTATCCAGTTCATACAATACTTGTTTATTTTATTTTACCAGTTTCTGCCCATTTCTCTTTATTTATAGTCATGCTTCCTACTGCTGGTCTTCAGTGGAGGAATACTACTACTGCTGCCTTGACCAATGGTAGTAATCATGCTCCTCTTATTGTCTACCTTAAACTATGTGAATTATTGTTTTTCCATTTGTAGATTCGCTCATCTGAAGCAAAGGCTACAATCTCAGCCATTTACTTACTACTATAAATATTTACCAACATTCATGTTTTGCAGAGACCTTTGAGCTTTGGTATTTGCACTCCTAAGAAGCACTGAAAAAACTCTATTTTGAATCTCTTCTAAAACATAATCATGCTATACTAGTAATTTTTACTTTGTAGGCCACCAACCTTAAATCCACACCAACTACGGATTATATCCAACACTTAGAAAGCTGAGCACCCCCAAAAATAAATTTATTTATTGATATTGTTGTCACCTTTCTGTATTATATTCTTCTATAGAACTACATTGAGTGAGAATTAATTTTCTTCAGCCAAGAACTGTATGTCTTGGGACAAAGCAGTTTATTTTCATGTCTCTGCATGCAGCGTTAATATTTGCCAAATGTATGGGAACTGCTGAATCACGGCCTGAACCTCTGACTGACCACCTGAGGTGAGCATTGAGTCAGCTGCAGAGGCACAGGTGAACACAGTTTCTGTGACTGGGTGGAGCCATGCTCCACCCCTCCTAGACCCCATTTAAGGGCTGACTCCCCAGGAGGATGGATCTCTATCTGGAGATCCTCCCTCTGGGAGCCATTCAGCAAGCCCAGGACACAGGTACAATCTTTATTTTACTTCTACTTTATAACAGCATAATCTTTCTAATCCAATACCTGTTTGCCATACGCCAAACAACATGCCAAGTCTGATCCGGAGTTCAGTACCAGTATGCACTCATAGCTTCCATTCCCCAAAAGCTTATGAAGTCAGTGACTACAGGAAAAGAAATGTAGAAAGATACAATCTTAGGGAATCTAAAGATCAGAAGCTGATGTGATAATGTCCTAGAAGAAGCAAAGTTATATGAAAAATGGATGAAAATAATTTAATCAATTTTATCAGAAAAGAGAGGGTTGTGCCTTGAGAAGGAACAGATGCTACCCTATGGATTCTACTAGTCTAGGAGAATGCATACTCCTTTGATTCTCTGGATTTCCAGACCAGCCGCATCCAAGAACCCTAGAAAATATAATAAACTAAACACAGGGAACTTTTCATACCTTCCCACTTCCTCCCCTCTGTAGAATTCCCATTTTTGGTGCGTATTACCTAGACAGTCCTGTGTGTTCTGCTGCTTGTGAGACATTCAGTATGGCAATGTACCTCTCTGAAATCAGCAGAAAATTTTGCAGGTTACTTCTCTATTATTTAGCAAATAAAATCAGGTTATAGAAAACCCTGACAAGTACTACTTTGTTATACTCATCCACAAAGTAAGTAGCCAAAGTCTGCAATTGTGCTCAGCAGTAAAGCAGATTTTGCTTCTAACTAACAGTTGGCATCACAAATTCAGACCTCAGTAAGTCCAACTCAGTTATGCCTGAGGCAACATAATAGGTAAGTTAAGTCCTATACAGAGTCTTTTATATATCTTTTGTATCTTTTATACAGATACAGATATCTTTTATATATCATACAATTGGATAACAATGCCAAAAGGTTTCTCTCTGCACTGCTCAAGGTAAAAGTTAGAATATGCTTTAAAAAAAATCTGCTTTCTATCAGGATGAGGAGGTGCATCTCCTTCTATCCTCACAGTTGTATATCCTTCTCTAGAATGAATGAAGAAATGTTTCGGATGCAAATGATCAGTAATTTTCAGGTTATGAAAAACCTTCTTTGAAAAAAGAAAAACGACTACAAATCATTAGGTAGCAACTCCACCTTTTCCTCACTATCTACCCAGGGAAGAGCTAAAGAGCTTAGCAAAACTAAGGTAACACAATGAAGCCCAGATTTCAGTTATTTATAACTATCAGATATCCTTATCTCAATATCTGAATTGGCAAAAGAAACAAACAAACCAAACCACTGGTTTAAACCATTCTTGTGATCTCGCTGTCACTTAGGTCCACCTTAGCTGTGCAAGTCAAGCAAAGAGGATGAAAAAGGCACAAGACTTTAAGATAGAGCCTGAGAAAGACCAGCAAGACTTTGGAACCAAAATCCAGAAACACAAGAAAAATCACACAGTATGAAATTTGAAGACTCCATACAAACCCCAATGAGTTTTGCAGAGCTGCTGTAAGGTATTTGAGCTACGTATCCAAATTATGTTGAGTTCAACCCAATAGTCTGTACTGTTCTCAGTAGCACCACATTTCCTTCACTAACTTTTTAAAAATACAAGCAGTATTCATAGTCTCATTCTCAAAGAACACTTCACAAGCATCTAGATAGTACCATTAGATTTTGCTGCAGATCATCTAAGAAAGTGTGGTGAGAACTTTTAAGTACGTAGAGTCTAAAACACAATTAATATGGGAAAATAATACTTTTAAACATAACTTGAACAGATAAAATTCAGAGTATCAGTACTAGTAAATGCTACTCTTGTCTTCATCTAATTTCTTTGGAGATAGTTCTAAACTTTCACAGAAACGTTACCCTGAGGCTACCAAACAGAATTTCAGCTGCATCATTAGTAACAGTTTAAGAATTTGTTAGAACAGAGCAGCTGTTCAGCTATTGAATCATCAGCACAAATTTACTATTTACAGGATTCCTACTAGTGATGTACGATTCTTATGAAGGAGTTATACTTTTGCTGCTGAAGTAGTAAAAACAAAAGCCTAAAATTACTGATGTTACAACAGTAACTGCTTTATTTTTAACTAGTTCATCCACAATACCTTAAGATCGGTTAGTTTCGAGTTACTTACATACATAGGGAAGATCACAGGGAAACATTTAAGCATTAGTCTATAAGCCTAATGTAAGTTATCTTTGAGAAAAATGCTATTCCAAGTATGGTAACTCCTACCATATCAATTTTAAAACCGAATACCCGAGAATTCAAGTGCCTATCAGCTTCCCTATTTCTTTATGTGAGTGAGCAAATTTCACAGTGGCCAG
Source organism: Bambusicola thoracicus (assembly GCA_002909625.1). NCBI lineage: Eukaryota > Metazoa > Chordata > Aves > Galliformes > Phasianidae > Bambusicola > Bambusicola thoracicus. The sequence continues at coordinate 16,373 of PPHD01002247.1, read as the reverse complement.
AAGTACATTAACACATGCTTCCAAACAAATAGTGCACAGCACTGGTCATCAGTTCTTACTAGCACAGCTGACTTCTTGAGCACAACTGAAGGTTAAGCAAGCATAAGTGATGCTCATCAGTTGAGGCATTTGTGAAAGCAGAAAGTCCATCTTCTCACATTTCAATAGCATTGGTGCTGACAAGGAAGTCAGCAGGTCAAAGCCCAACTCCCTTCAGAGAGAATGCAAGCCTGAGCTGGGAAAATATTTACATGTGACCTGAAAAAAAAACAGTCTGAAGGGCCACAGCACCTTATTTGTTTTCAGAAGAAACCTCCGCTGCCCTCCTCCCCTACCAGAAGCAGACTTGACAAGTGTTGTAATAAATATTACATGCAGAGGAAAGTTGAAATCAATAGCAGGTTAATGTTTATTGAAACAATACAGAGAACCATTTTTAATAGCATTATTTGAAAATAGATCTAATCTAGCAAAGGAAATTCAATTTATATTTAGAGCAATCAGATTTTATTTTTTTACTCCAGAGATTCGTTGCAAACTCAGTCTCTGAAAATGTGCTTACTGTACTGCATTTAGCAGAAATAGTTTAGCCTTAATAAGCTGATAGTCTGCACAGGAGCATGGATCAACTCATTAAGAATGTAAGCAGCTTTCTAACAGTCTTCTTTGCTGTTCAGCCTATGCCAGAGAAAGCAAGGATCTCTCCCCTAAACCCATAATTTATGAGTTTATTCAAACTCGCCAAATTGCTTTAAGTAAACGCCTCTTATATTTGAAAATTCCCATGGCAACTCATTTAGTTTGGCAGGAAGGCAGACCCAAATTCAATCCTTTTATCCTCCAGCTAAACCATTACAATGGTAATTCTGCTCTGACACTCTGAAGAGACTGCTAATTACTGTACTCTGGTCCCCAGACAGATTTCCCATTCAGATTAAAATGGCTGTGCAGAGCAGAGAACAGGAGCAACACCTTTGTGTACACGAACGGATGTACGTTCCCCTTACAGCTTTTTACTGGAGAGGCTCCGTCACTGCAAAGACAAAGCATCTCTACACAAGGAAGTTTGGCAGAGCAAAACATTAGGAAGGAAATAAAAACAAAGAGCAGAAAGGCAAAGACGACAAATTTCAGCCACCAACTGCAGGACTACTGAAGATATTTGATCACCTCACAGACAAAACGAATTTATCTTCTGTGACTTGCTCTTACATACTGGATATAATAGTAAAATTACATGAAGCACTGCTTTGTGTTTTGTGTTCTATCGTTACATGGATGTATAAGTGTCCACTCTCACCACGTCTCAATTTTTATAAAGCCACCCATGTCCTTTCAAAGCACTGAGAACTTCTTTTTTTCACCCTCCCTCAGTCACTTTTAATGAGGAAAGTGAGAAAGAAACTGCTGAGTGCTCCCTCCCTCTTCTGCTCCAGCCGTTCCTGCTTCCATTGAATGCAAACAGCAGTTCAATTCTGAACAGAATAAACACTTACTGTCTCTGAGCCAGTACTAGAAAAGCTTAAGCTCTGTCTAATTCTGTCTTCTATAAAGGACAAGGACAGTGTCATCCCATAAAGGTTGTTTTTTATGTTTGTTTGTTTGTTTTTTTGCTTAGCAAGTCAAATTTTTTTGTCTTTGAATAGGAGTGAGAATGGGAAGGCACGGGTACTATGAATGGAAAAGTAAGGCCATAGGAACATCTTCATGAAACCAATCAAACAAGCCCAACATTCTCCCTAAACAAGTTACTAGCAACTTCCAAAAGAAAACTAGGAGGAGGGCACAAATGCACTGCATTACAGCGGGCATCAACCCATGAACCCTTAAGTATTTTCTTTTCCAGTGAAGGCAATGACCTCTTTACGATGTTCAAGGCATATTAAAATAGGTTTGTTTATTTTTATGAAGTCTTCCATGGGTTATTTATAGGTAGTTTACCATTCCCACTATTATGGGATTCGCTCCTTAAAACACATTTTAACAATTTACAATAGTTAGATACTGACAAAATGTATTAACTAATCAATGATTAGTTTTGACTAGTCTACATTTCAGGTTCCACTAAGCGCAGTGGCTCTACTGAATCAGGCAGCATAAAGAAAGATATTTGTCCAAGTACTGCTAGCACTGAATTTGAGGATTTCTCTGGCATTTAACTTTGAAGACAATATCCATGCCAGTGAACTGCATTTCAGAATGCATGTGGCTCATTTGCACAGGGCTGTCTCACTAAGGAAAGAAGTTCCAGGTGTGTATTTAAACAAGTGGTCATTGTAAAGAATCATGAACTAGTATGGGATAGCCATGGCTGCAAAATTACCAGATAACCCTTTTCAGAAAGATACTTGAAAATGAGTTCTCTAAATGACAGCTTGCCATTAATTTGGGGAAAGTCTCCTCTCTTTTGCAGAGGAACTAAGACACATAGTAATGTTTTGAGTACTGAATACTGACAGCACTGGCTCCAACCACTCCTCAGTCCCATGTAACTGCTGCAGATGGGAAAGCTCCGGCTACAAATGTTACCTCTCTTCCTTGTCAATACTAGATTTAATGATTGATTGATCTTTAAATAATTTCCATCACTTTCTTTCACTTGTGTAACCTCAATGTTAGATAAACTAAAGATTCTATTTTCTCTTGTTTACAACCTGCAGAAGAAAGCCATTTACTGTCTTCCTTTTGTTAAGCTTTTGAAAAGCTACATACAAGATTGCCTTCTTCACTTTTACCAAAAACATTTGAGGCTATTACCAGTTTTGCTGAATTGTCGTAGTATTGCTTAAATTTTTTTTACAAGCTTCAGAGACACTGAGTACTGACATTCCAACCACATTATTCAACAATGCTCACATCTATAGACTAAGTAAGGACAGATTCTCAGTCATCATTAACACCAGGTAAAAGAAGCTTAAATCTGAAATGCACATGTAACAGTAAGATAAACATTTGGATGTTTATTTGGGTTTTACTTACATTTCTATAAAGATAAGTAACTTAGGAAAAGACTATAACTACTACCTAAACATAAAAACAGTCCAAAACTGCTTCCAAAGAACGCATTCAAAATACTCAACAAAGTACTCAAAAAAAGACTATTTAAAGCTCCAACTTACAAATCAAAGAACATCATAACAGCTAGTAAGATGAGAAGATGCACTGGTGTAACATTGACTTGACTTATATGTTTGTTAAGCAAAGCATTTAGTTGAAAAAAGCAGATTAAAGAAAAAAAAAGTGCAGAATACCACCTTTGGTAAGTTCATCTTTTTCACAGTTGATCCTGACCTGAATAGCTCTTGTTCTGAGTGGCAGCCAATATAATCCTTTTTAGAAATTCAATTAAAAATTATGTATATACAAAAGGAGTCTATTCACATGAAGAAAATTTTGAGTTGTTAGAAATGAAGTAACACTTCAACATCATGCGGCTGCCATAGGCTTTTGATAGAGGTGGCCAATCTGTCATGCAAGATATTAGCATTTGTTTTCAAGACTGACTGTCTTGCAACACTCTTTAATAGGGTTTCACAACTTTAATATGCATATAAAACCCATGTAGTGAGCACTGTGGAGACAAAGCTCAATTCTTATATTTAGTAACCCGTTTCCTTCAAATACTGCAGCTGAAAAGATTACTTTGTCAGCTTCCACTCAAGAGATCTCCATTTATCGCCATATGCAAAGAACATTGTTTTTTCTACAATTCAAATTGTTTTGACATTTTCCCATCAGAAACTATTGTTGCAGTGAAATGAAATATTTTCATACTATGACTGCTAGATTACCTTTTAAGTTCTCAATATGTATGTATTCATTTATTTTCTTTTTTAAACAACTGTTGCAATTTTAGAATGACGAGCTAAAGTGAACTTTACATCCTGTCATAAAAAAGTATTCAATTTAGCTGTGAATGTGTAATTTCGATATTAATCATAATAAATACAGTGTAATATATCCAACACATCTTGGGCTATACTACAGTCAAATATGTTATCAAATATATTACAATTGGAATATGTCTGTGAGGAGCTTAAGAAAATATAGATACTAAATCAGAACTATGTGAAAAGAACGGTACAATGTCAATAAATATTTTATGGATGATGAAATCAACTACATGCACTGCTTTCTGATTCAACTCAGGGGAACACAACTGAAGTTTTACCCATCTCATGGTAAGGTAATGGTCAAGAAGTCATTTCTCGGAAAAGTTCTGCATGGAACCATCATTGCAAAAGCAACATTTGGTAGAGATAATGCTCAGAAGTCTGAATCAGTTGACATTCAATTTAAACTATTCTGGGAGGGTTGTTTTTTTTCTGTGCATGTGTTCTCTGTCCCCCATACTTAAATTTTTTGCAAGTTGTTATCTTTACAAAATTATCTATAGAAGAAAACTCTCCTGTGTACCCTCCAGCAACCAAAACTAGCTAGCATAAAGATGATGTACTCCTGTTCTTAGTGCTATTCCACAACACATTTAGAGCCACTGCTGTTTTTTTCAAAAACAGCCTAGGAAATCTTCACAGATCTTACGATGGAATATTCTTCAGAATTAGAAAGTCAAAATGATGTAACAAATCAATAATGTTGTATTTCTATTTCTGAAAATCAAAACAAATTTCTGTGGCTGCTGGCAAACTTCAGAAACAAAAAGCAGCTGAGCTATGTTGTGGCAAGGAATGCCATCTTTATCTTAAACATGGAAGTTATTCTTGAGAAGAAGAGATTCAGTATTTTAAATAAATTAAAAAGGAAAAGTAAAAAAGGGATTGGACATTCATCTGATTAGTGATAAAGAAGTATGTGCAACCACTGTTGTCTTTTTATCTTCCAAAGGCCTGCCTAGAAATCAACAGGACAGTCATAACATACTGACTTGTTTGCGTATTCAGAAGGATATTCTGCTGATGTGAAACCATCACTGCTGCACATTATAGCACATGGTATTTTGATACTTATGACAGTCCCCACCTCCGGGATCAGAAACTATAGCCTATACTCTTGCTATCTATGGGCATGAATCATTTGATCTTGAGCAAGTTTCACCTATCAGAGGCAAAAAATATCCTTTGCACAAAGAGGAAAGACAAAACTGCATCCCTTTGCAATCACTGTTCAGGATTTGTAGCAAACACGAAAATGTGGAAGGTTGACTTTCCTTCATGAATCATCTGAAATCTGGTGTCTGACATCATACAAACACATTGATGCCAAGAGATCTGGATCTCAGAATCAAAATAGCTGCTGGTATTACTGGAAGATTCCTTGTATGTTCAATGGCATAAATCTGCCCTGAAAGAAGTGGCAAAACTCCCATGAACTCCAACAATGGTTTCTGAATTGCACATATGGAAATGTCATCTTTAAAGCAAGATAAAATATATTTCGTTAGCCCTATTAATACAGCATGATTGAAAATAAAGTTTTGAAAATACTTACAAAAATATGAGAGAAAAAACATAGTAGAAAATGTGATTTCCAACAATACACAAGAAAAATGAACTTGACGAAGACTTAAAAAAACTTCTCACTAATTTCTGCAATCCAAGCAACGTCACTTTCCAGTAACATCTCATCTTTCACTTTCCAGGACAGTTTGCCAGTCCTAAGTTTAACTTAAAAGTATGTTACTAATGGCCCAGTCCAACATGACTTAAGCTATTTAAAATAGTTAGCTCCAATCTCTTACATCATGCTCACCTATGTTTCTCCTGATAAGAGAGTCCAGAACATTCCTATATTAAAATCTTAGCCTATAAGCAAAATACGAAAGAAAATCTCACTAGTCCTATACTGCATGCTTGAGTATTTCTGTATTGTTTTTTTTAAAAAAAAACCACACGTTTTCTACTGCTGGAAAATCCTGATCACTTTCTCAAAAATTAGAATCTTCTGCAATCTGACATCAAAATAGCATAATGAAGAGAAGCTTGATGAGTTTAAATCATCAGTCAGCATTAAACTACAGATGTTTGTATGACAAGCTTTTTTTTTTTTTTTTTTTTGTATAATTAGGCATCTAGATTTCAAAACTAACACTGGCAATGCAGCATACTTTAAATAGCTTCAAAAGGGAAGCGCTTACTGGTTACTTTACTTTTACTGCAAATAAAAATCTTTGCAATTCTAAGATCCTTTCAGAAAGCACTGATAAGAACACTACTAAGAACTGCTAGTACATAAAGCAATCTGACCTCCTTAATATATTCCAATTATTACTTAGTACAAAAATGTGATAGAAGTGTAGGACAACAGATCTCTATGCTATGTCTCTCCAAGAACCACAATCCTATAAATAGCATTTCTTTCACTTATGGTTAATGCAAGGCTGATTTCAAAAAAGAAAACCAACTCAATAAAAAACAGAACTTTTGATACCTAAGATCAGAACATGTTAAGACACGTATATGCGAAGTTAATATATACATATATGTATAAAACTCAGAAAATTCACTGACAAGAAAAAATATAGCTATTTTGAAAAGATTTCAAGGTCAAAAACATGAAGTAAAATAGGAATCCAAAAGACTAATGGTAACTAGAAATGAAAGGTAAGAAAAATGATGCACCTTCAGTTTATTGAGTTTTCATATCACCTTTAATGACACAGACAAATGGAACCATGGCTTCATAATATACTCCCCACATAACGGGATAAATACTTTAGCCAGATTTTATATAGAGAATATTTCAGTTGTCAGGGACCCTATGCCCAACCACTTCAGGACTAATGAAAATTTAAAGCCTATTATTAAAGGCATTGTCCAAATGCCCCTTGAACACCAACGGGCACCAAGCATCAACCATCTCTCTAGGAAGGAAGTCTGTTCAATAGCTCTCAGGATCAGAGCCCGACATCTACTTCAGCGCTTCCCCTCCTCATGAAGCTGCAGAGAGCAATGAGGTCACTTCTCAGCCTCCTCTTCTCCAGACTGGACAATCCGAGTGCTCTCAGCCTCTCTTCAGAGGACATGCCTACCAGCCCTGTTACCGACTTTGGTGCCTCCTTTGGATGCTTTCAAGAACCTTAACATCTTTTCTATATTGTGGAGACCAGAACTGCACATGATATTCAAGGTGAGGCTGCACCAGCACTAAATATAGCGGGAGAATCACCACTTTTGACCGGCTGGGTATGCTGTGTTTTATGAGTCCTAAAATGCAGCTCACCCTCTTGGCTGCCAGGGTACTGCTGACTCATGTTCAGCCTGCTGCCAAACAGCACCCCCAGATCCCCAGAGCTTAAATAAGGTTTTTTGTGAAGATTCTAGCATACAAATTTTGTTCCAAGACCATCAAAAGAAAAAAGAACAAAGAAATGGAAGGAAAGAAGTATAAAAGATGCACAGGAAGAACACTTGAGAATAAAAAAAACATGGTGAAAAAATGGGATGAAGGATGAAAAAAGAACAAAATGAATTACCATGATCAATCAATGCCATCACAATGACATCTACCAAAACCAAAGAGATTAAGTACATTTTCTGGAATACAGAGAAATCATATAAAAATCTAATTAGTGTTCCCAATCAATGCGTAAATTGGCATTGGAATTGCATGTATCTACTGACTTTTAGGAAAAAAAAAAAAAAAAAAAAAAGTTTTGTTTCTCTGGGAAAACAATTTCATTAATTTCCCAAGGTCTTTTCCAGAAATAGCACTCAACTGTTTCCCGAGTTATATACTGTGACACTTTAATAATAAATAAATAAAAATTAAAGAAAAACGAGAAGATGGCATACATCTCCAATTAATATTTTGGAAAAGTTACGGAATCCAATACTAACTGTAGGTAGGCACAATTAACTGATCTTCCTAAATTCTATAAACCATGGAAAAAGTTTGGAAGAAGTTCAGGAGTAACAACTTGATTAAGATAGTTAGAAATAACTGACAGAGAAGCTTTCTTCTCCAGTTAGTGTAAGAAAAGCCTACGAAAGACAAGAATCAATACATATAGCTACTCAAGTTATAATCTAATTCAACCAGTTCTATTTAAGTAGATGTATCTGATCATGACTACACATCAGAATCTGTAAACATACACCCTGAAACGTATCTGCACAGATCATCATAAATTTACAGTTACCCTTTCGTTATTTTTCCATCTTTTTAATTTCCATCCATGCAATTTCAAAATTATCCTAATAAATTAGCCTTCCTCTTAGTACTATGAAGATCACTTCAAAGGAGTTGAGGAGTTTAACAGTTTACACAAGTTTTAATTCAATTAAGCTACAAATGACCTACACTTCTTTCAGTAAATATGGTCTGAAAAAATCAGTACCATTGACAGACACCTTTTGGGTGATAACAAGCTACTGGTCTACAGAGTTTCCACCACAGTACATAATGATAGAGTGAGCTGTTTTCACACTTGCAGCTGGCCTGAAACAATTTTTCTTTAAATAGACAACACCAGGCAAAGCTCAAACATTTAACTCTGCAGTGACAAGTCAAACAGAATACACGAGCACTTCGTAAGTTAACTATTTTAGGAGTTCCTCTTTCTCATTTTTAAGACTGTGATTTAAAAACTTTCAGAGGAATAAGATTGTTAATGCGCATGTCAGAATTTGCTTACAGACTGCTCAACATAATTAAATCTGTGTTGATATTGTTGGTAAGCTATTGAAATTACCAGTACTAGACACTAGTAGGCTTTTCTATTTCTTTTTTTCCACTGTCATACTCTGTTATACCACATTTCTGATTATTTTGTTCTCATCTGCAGGTGAAGAAACACACAACTCTATGGAAGTCTAGGTATACCCATGGGTGGCTTGCTGCAATCCAAGTTTTCCCTGTGCCACTGTTCTGCTTGGCACAGAATTAATTTTTTTCATTGCTACTTACATGATGCCACGCATTGGATTTTTGATGAAAACAGTGGCGATAATACACCAATATTTTAAGCTGTAGCAGAGCAGTACTTACAGAGAGCCAAGGACTCTTCAGCTCCTCATGCCGCCCTAACAAGGAGGAGGCTGAGGTTGACAAATAGCTGGGTGAGGACAGAACCGGGATAGCTGACCCAGACTGGCTAAAGGGATGTCCCATACGATATGGTGTCATGCCCAGCTGGGGCAAAGGAGGAAGTGGGGAACATGCAGAGTGATAGCATTTGTTTTCCCAAGAAACCATTAGGTGTCATGAGCCCTGCTTTCCTGAAAGCAGCTTAACAACTGCTTGATGATGAAAAGCTAAGAAATTCCTTGTTCCACTTTGCTTTAGCTAGTGAGCTGTCTTTATCTCCACTCAGGACTTTTCACACTTTTACCTTTCCAATTCTCTCCCCAGTCTCACTTGGGGAGAGTGAGTGAGTGGCTGTGTGGTGCTAAGCTGCCTGCCAGGGTTAAACTGCAACACCCTGGCTATGTGTTCCCATTCCATCACCTCTGTCAGCGCTAAAACAGAACTGATCCCAATAGCAAGTCAGTTAATCCAAGGTTAATCAGTTCACCAAGTGGACACACTAAACGATCAGACGAAGGCCAATATCTTCTGATGTAAAACAGGAAACAAGAACAGCAAATCATTGAGGAATGGCAGGACTGCAGAAGACCTTGGTTCAAAATGTCATGGAAAAACTACATCTGCTTCATACTACTAAAAATAATGCTCAATCACTTCTTCATATCAAAAAGTCTACTGCTTGTTATTTAACTGTACAATCCCAAAAGCTCATCCGCTTCATTATCTTACCTACAGAGTTGCTCTTTGGAAGACATACATGGCATGCATTGTAAGAGACTTGCATCTGAATCAACAAAACAGATGCAATGAAGGAATTTCCCAAATGTTTTTAAAGTCAGTAGTGTCCTTTTTCTGCTACTGTATCAGTTACTCATTTCATAACTTTAATTGAACAAGCAGGAAACAGTAGAATGCACAGCACGACCAACATTTCAACAGACAGACTACAGAAGGCATCGCTATATTCTCTCTTGTGAAAGCAAAAATATAAAACCAGCATAGCATGCAGGAATTAAATAGAAAGAGCTATTCAGGGAACTCAAACCTGCATGCAGAATTTATTGTGTTGGATTTTTTTATTTTTTTTTATGACTAAGACAAATGAAATCTCTTCCCAATATCATCCAAATTTTACATTTTGCTAGTTTTAGCTACCAGACGGGAAGTAATGCACAGCATTACTACGATATCTTCCTCCTACTTTCTTTTTCTTTGTTTTTTTTCTTTACTAAAGCTAAGGCAGGAATAAAATTTCTTTCTACTGCATTGGGTTTTTGCTATCAAATTAGTTCTTGGGTATGGAATCCAGCACACATAAATGCCATGGTAAAAATAAAGACGTCCTGCAGAAAACTGAAAATAAACCACAACCAAAACTTGCAACTACACTTATAACGGAAGTATTAGAAATTGCTTTTTCTTCTTTTTTGATAGAAGAGTCCCACTTTATCACATCTGCTGAAGGCAGTCTCTGGGAAAGAAATGCTGTAATGCTTTTAACTAACCCATCTGAAAACAACACCACATTCTGCTAGCACTGTTGCCCCTTTATTATATTCTCTCCTGTTATTTGAGATATAGTCTTGTTTGTTACTAAAACCCAGAAACATTAAAGTAACATTTCTAGTAATAAAGAGTAAACAAGGAGGACAGTCAATATTTATATACTAAGCATGACTACAAAGGACATTCCCATTTGTAGAAAAGCCATGCAGCATGTAACACATTAAACCAGATGAAATACTGTAATGTCACTTTCTGCTGCTGCTTTGATAAGGAGTATAGCCAGCGTTTGGAAGAAGTCAGTCTATATGTAAAATCCTTTTATGTTAGAGCCAAGCTACCATGGAGAAAAGTTACTTTTTTTTTTTCTTTTTTCTTATTTTTTTTAGCAAAACAAGCCATTCAGTATCACCATGAAAGGCTTGTACTGTCTTCCTCTAACATTTCTTCACAAGGTAAAGCAACAGACATTAAAGAAGAAATCACATCCCATTTAACATAGATATTTTTGTTTAACTACTGGGTCACTAATGTTTATTTTAGTCATGTCTGTATTATATCTTCATAGAAAGCTCTACTTTGCTGATGCTTTTGTTGGCATACTATGCTTCAAGACACGGAACGTAATGAAGAATAGCAAGATCTCGAAGTCCATGATGCTTACAGTGAATTATTTGTTATTTCATTTTTTATTCAGTTATTTTTCATCAAAGAAACAAGATGGCTAACATTATCTTCAAGATGAAAATCAAATGCTATTCCCCCAGATTTCTTCCCAGTATTTCCTTTACTCTTAACTTTTTTTGCCTTCTATTACATGGAAAATAATCATCCATTGTTTTGCAAAGTGTTATCTATTTTAATCTTCTGACTTAATCTTAATTCTTAAGGTTTTTCCCAGTCCCAGTTTTGCCGCAGTTGATACTGAAAGCAGCCATCATCAGCATGACCTTCTCTTGTTCTCCATGATTTAGAATTAGGTTGGAACTTTGTGAGGCCATTTTTATTACAGCACATTTAAGTTGCTTTTTTTTTTTCTTCCTGAAAACAGCCAACATTTCTTACTGTACTGTCCTGATTAACAAACATTCTTCTAAGTACTCTGTTTCCTGCTCCTGTTTTCCCTTTTCTAGTAGTACTTTGCAGTTAACCTTATCAGCCCCTCAGGCCAAAATAAATTCACCCAGTAGTAAAACCTTGACTCAAGAAGATTCAATCAATCATTCTCAGCAACTGCTTTAGCCTCTTGGGCAATTTTCAGGTACTTCCACAGCTTTCTCATTCCAATTTTTTTTTTCTTTGACTACTCTATTATTTGTTAAGCATAGCTATCTTCTGTTGTTTATGAAAATGTTTAAAACAGAGTGCATGCTTTAACTCCATTATTTCCCAGTTCCACTAATGCCTATTTGTTTAGCCTACAAAACAGCTTACTAAGCTACAGTAACGTCAGCAACTATGATACTGTTAAAGGACAGTAACAGCAATTAATTCATCAGTCTTCACTTCAGCTTGGTATTTTTGCTTTAGCATTTGAGACTTTGCAGCTCCACAAAGTTTTTCTGAAATGTGACCCAAAGACAAGACCCAATTAATTACAATTAATTTCCAATTTCTGCTTCTCTATTATTAATTCATTTGTAACTCTCTATGAATGTATACTGTAAATTTTCTTTGTGTGGAAAGCATGTTCAGGTTACTGCTTTATTTTGCATTGTTTCCTTACTCCATTTTAAAATTTATCAGCTATAACATAATCATCTAGTACTATGCAGGATGAATTACCAAATTTAAAAACAAAGATACTTTTCCCCATACTGTACAGCTAAATTTAATGATGTTCATGATTGATAAGTCTAAAAATCTCTATCACAGGCAACAGCCAAATGTACTAACAAAATAATACAACCTTCTACTTAAACAGCCTTTCTTACCCATTACAAACTTGAAAAACTATTACAGTAGTGGCAAGTATCCAGCCTGAGAGGGAGCACTCACTGTTTTTGCAGTTGTCTTCATACAAGACGAGAGACAGCAACTAAGTAGAACTACAGCTGCCCTTATACACTGATCCCACACTGAATTAGAATAGTTAAGTAAAAGCCACTCAGTCTCCTCCTCCAGGCTGACCGCACCAAGATTTGCTCCTCATACTTGCCCTCTGGACCCTTCACAACCTTCACAGCAGTACTTTGGACACTAACAGTTGCTTTCTAACTACATAACCTTCTTATTTTGTGGTGCCCAAAACTTCACACAGTACTCAAGGTGACGCTGCACCAGCACAGAGTAGAACAATCTCTTCCTTTGGCATATATTAATTTGGATGTGCATAGGTTTATGTCCTTCTTATATTGTGGCGCCTACATCCAGTGCTGGAGATGAGGCTGCACAGCACAGAACAGAGCAGGATAACCCCTTCCCTCACCTGGCTGGCAGTGCTGGGCCTGATGTACTCCAGGGTACAGTTGGACCTTTGGGCAGCCAGGGCACACTGCTGAGTCCTGTGTAGCCCCACTAGCGACCAGCCACCAGCTTGACTTAACTCCATTTACTTAAAGTCTTTGAGCCTGAACCATCACTCAATTGTTCACCTATCACTTTATGTTGCTGTCTAGCTGTATAGTTTATTCAATGCACCTTAGAACATTAAATAATTCTGAAGTAGAGGGTCTTAGCTGTACTAACTACTACCCAAAATAATCATTTTACATTTTCAGTAGTAAGATATAGTCACCTGAGTTACACAGATGAAGTATGACATCTGTCGCCTTATGTAAGACACAACTCTGCACATTTTTTGTACTTTCTACAATTGTACAAACCAGACTACCTTTTGTCTATCCTTTGAAAGAACTACCCATCTTTACTGAACTCTTGCAAATAACAAATAAACACTCAAAGCTCTAAAAATGAGGAGAGATCGATAACCTGTAGGATCCACTTTAAAAAGAGACATAAGGACAGAACAGGTCAATGTGTTCCCCAAAGACTGCAGACTGCTTTATTCTTCCTGTTTTCTTTGGAGAAAAACATGAAAGAAGCAGTACTGTAAGATCTTGCAGGTGCAGATAATGACCAATATCTCACTGAAGTATGGGAAAAGGAAAATAAGTAATTTTTACAGAACTTGAAGTACAGCAAATAAGAATCAATTTTCATACCAGAGAAATGTAAATTTATTGGAAAAAATAAAAATGTTGGCCTCTCTCCTTCTTTCTCGTCAGGGAGAAAAATGGCTTCTTCAGCCAATCTATCTCAAGCTATCCTTTTTATTTCTTAAGATAAATTGTGAGAAGGGGAAATAATAAAATCATATCCACAAGGAAAAATATCAGTAGCAATTCAGATTTTTTAAGATGAGAAGTAATACTTTTTACTACTGACAAAGCCTCTTCTCCCCCAAGTACCTTCAAATGAAAATCTGTTTGAATATGCCTATTTCTGTACTGTCACTACAAAACGTAACTAGTTTTTTTAATATATTGACCATAACAGATTGTTTGAAGAAATCATATCTACTACAAACTTGCTTTTCAAAAATGTATCTTAGAAAATGAAAGCACTGTCAATTCATGGTAAGAATGAGATTTAGTTTTATCTCCCACATATCTCAAATTTGATCCCAGTTTGGATGGAAAAAAAAAACCTGATTATTTCTTTTCTGGAATCAATTTTAATCCTCTGCCAATTTTTGGAGAACAATACAGTTGCAGATGTTCTGTAAATTTCCAGTTTTCTATTCATATCTCTTGAAGAATCTTTGAAACCTTTCAACAGCCAGAATTTGCCCCACCTCAGAGTTAGCTAGAATTTTCTCTTTCCTCTCTTCGGAGTGATTACTTAAAGGTTTCTGTTTTCTTTCATGTAGGTTTTCAATTCACATGTTTTAATCCTAAAACAGAAGTTTTCAACACCCCAAAAGGTCTGAACCCAGAATTTGATTGCACAGCTGACTACAATACCAACTACACAGGCATAATAGGCTGTAGCAAAAAGCAAGTATATACCGCATCAATCCTAACACGTTGTAGATCTCTTCAATAAGTGGATAGACAGATTCTGAAGATGTACTTTTTCTTCTTCTTGTATCTGCTCTCAGAGATTGAAAACATGCCAAGAGATCTATGTTTTACTTCCTATTTAATATACAACTATATTTTCTTAATTCAAAAATTAAGGTTCTTCTGATCTTCTAAATGTGTTCTGATTTCTTTTACATGGCTTCTGCTACCACAAGCTTCCTAGTGGTCAGCCTCGACTAACATTCACCAAGCACCCAAAATTGTTTGGTCATTTTAATACTGAGTACCACTCTCCTTCGCACGATGAACTCATTTTTTCCTCATGAAGCAAAAATTTCCTCCAATGAAAAAGATTCAGTTTATTTTTATCACAATAAAGTGACTCTAACATGGTGGTAAAAACCAGCACAAGATGGAAGAAGCTTGCATGGAATGCACTACACTGCTATGCTGAGTCATCTTGCTTTGATTGAGAATACAGAGCAGACCTGAGAGAAGGGCTCACACATGTTAATTCTGTTCCCTGCAAAAGTTAAAGCCTTTTAAGGTTTTGAACTTTTTTAACTTTGAAAAGGTAAAGTCATCTAGCTAAGCAGAAGGCAGTTAATGTTTTCAGGGAATAAGGAAGACAGCCAATTTTCTAGCTCTAGAATATTTATTTTTCCTCAATCTCAGTTATGATAAAGTGTTTTAATACTGTATTCCTGAGGGACTTTGCTCTTTTTTGGAAGGTGTTTAATACAGTGATCTCAGAAAACATGCCTTCTTTTCCTGAAGTATCAGAATCAGCTCAAACAAACAAAAACACATCTTATTTTCCAAACCTTAAAGCAAAACATCCTATATTGAAAGAAGCTAAGAAAGCTAACGTTTGCAGCAGCTCAGCATGGTTTTACAAAGGTTATAATAACTTCCTATATATGTATCTTAAACAGGTAGAAAAATTAACATCTTTTAAAGGAATTACTCTTATCTGAGGAATAATTTGATCAGGGATGAGACTTTTAAAGATCATTACAGTACTAGAAAATAATATCTAAATTTTACCTTAGGGTACCGCTCTGTAGGTTTTCTATTACTGCTGAAGCATTAATTATTTTTCAGAAATAACTCCTGGAAATGCAAATCAAAGACTTGCATACACAAATACTTACTGCAGGTATCAGTAACTTTTTCACTTCTTCAACAGCCCTCTTCAGTTTTATTTCTGCTCTGTTTTGAGCATCCTCCACAGTGATAAGTACATGCAAATCTTCATTCAGGTGTTCCCAGTTGGGCTTGCCTCGGTTCTGTTCCTCCTGAAATACAAATACATACATAGACATTATGAAGCATTGCTATATTCTGTATAAAACAATCAAATAAACAGTAGATAAACTCATTTATGTGAAGAGCACAAACTGTAATTTCAACAAAAGACAGGAGAAAGGAAAAGTCTCCTTGATATTATGGAAACAGAGTTTTGTTTTATATGGTTATTTAACAAGAGCTTAATTTTCAAAATATCTTCTAGAAAATGTTTTGGGGGTTTTTGTGTTTTGGGACCACTTCTTTTGTTTTTTTAAACAACTACGATTCTGTACGCTATGTTTCTCAACCTAGGGAACGAGAACACAAAGTACAAGAGAAATACTATTGCTTCCATTATTCTCTTCAGCCTTCCAAGGGTTACACAGATGAAAAATATTTGTAAGTTAAGAAACCCAGTATTTTCAAGAGAAGTGAAACAGACACCATACACAGAATTCATTTGAATCTCCCCAAAGGATGAGGAGAGTATGATTCTTCAGTGTCAAGGACTGCTTTTCAATACTCGTGCATGAACAGTTAAAAATAAAATCAAACATTAAAAAGGGAACA
>PPHD01002246.1:12047-36542 GCA_002909625.1 Bambusicola thoracicus | reverse complement strand
GCGATGGGTTGATAGGTGAACTAGGATGATCTTAGAGGCCTTTTCCAGCCTTTATGATTCTATGATTTTTCTTGAGGTCTTCTTGTGTCATTGTCATTTGTCACTTGGCATTTTCCAGCCAGTGACCAGGTGAATGCTGAGTGCTGAAACATTCTGTACATTTTTCTGAAGGGGGTGGAAGGAATTAGGAGAAGATCTTCCCTGCGTGAAAGAGGAAGCATGTGGCAGATGATTCAGAAGCTGTTTCTGGTACAGACAGATCATTTCCTTCCAGAAGTCGTGCGATGGGAGCGTAAGGGCAGGTTCTCTGGGGATTCTCAAAACATTCCAGTGAAAACCATAACCTCTGAGTTTTGGGCTTTGGCCTGAGAACCGAACCCAGTGCACACTGAGACTCCAGTGGAAGATGACCCTGCAGTCTTAAAAAACAAAAACAAAACAACAAAATAAAACCAACAGTAGAGAAAGAAAAACACCCAGAATCAAGCATCTGCTACCAAGGGACTGATGTAGACATTCCTGACTTCACAAAGTGATGGGGTGATTCCTACCCTGATTATAATCCCAAGGGCAAAGAAAAAATGCTTCTTATCTCTTTCTCTTCTAGAGAGCCAAAAGCTGTGAGACTCTATGTGAATTAAAACGACCAGCAGTCCTGTAGGTAGTTTGTTATCCCCAAATACGGAGTCACTGTGCTGTGAGGATGGAGGAGCCACGCGTAGTTTCAGCCACGCCATGGGATTTCCAGCCCCGATGGTGTTCCTGAGTTTCTTCTGCTCTGTCACCACTCCTTTCAAGTGTGGTTCCTGTAAAAACTTCCCACTGAGAAATTTCAACATGAAGACTTCTGATCTCTTTGAAGGAAAATCTCCAGAAATAGACCTTGTAGGAACAGTTTTCCACTTCAAGAACAAAATCCTGCAAAAATCTTCTCATGCAGATTCGGGACCTAATTATTTTTTCTCACTCGTAGTTTTGCCACAGCGTGAACGACGAGTCCCTAAAACTCTGGCTTCGCCCACTTGGTATTTTCTCCCTCCTTGGGGCTTTCCAGGAGAGCCAGCTGTGGGGCTGGGTGAGCCCCAGGGCCCCCAAGCCAAGCCCCTCATTCATGTCCCAGCCTTCCCCTGTCTGGGCAAGGACTTACCAGGGCAGTTTTGTATACAAGTATCATGGAAATACCCAAAGCATTAGGCTGTGTGCTTGCTGGGAAAAGAGTGTGGTAAACAGAACATTTCTTTTATTCTGCAATGTCTGAAAAGCAGAGCCCTTTGCTGGCCTGCATGGTTACTAACATATTGCGGTGGTTCAGATGAACAGACTGTGTTAGCTCCTCTGTGATAAATGCGTTGGTGGCCTCAGCTTCCCTTCATACTTCTGTATAGACAGATGTCCCCGTCATTGCATGTGTGTTCATTCATCTGTCCGGGCTTGGGGGCTGCAGCAGACACAGTGCTGTCCTGTGAGCTTAAGCTGCCATGCAGCCTCTTACATCCTCTGTCCCAAGAGTGGAGATGGGTTTTGTCCTACCAGCTTAGAGCTTGGATCCACCCTCAGTGATGCTTTGTCACCGCTTTTTGCAGCCCAGCAATCCCTGTAAGCATGAATAGCTTTGTGCGGGTTCAAGAAGAAGCTGTGTTGGCTTACAGGAGGATGTCTAACTCCACCTGCAGCCCAAGGAGAAGGTGGGCATGGCAGTGAAGGCTTGGGAAATGGCTCTGCCGAAGCTCTGATCTAGGGAGATTTCACATGGCTTGCATTGGAAGGGACTTAAAAGACAGCACAGTTTCAACACTCCCCCCCTTGAGCTGTGCTGCCACCCACCAGCTCAGGCTGCCCAGAGCCCCATCCAACCTGGCCTTGAACACTTCCAGGGATGGGGCACCCCCAGCTTCTGAGGGCAGCCTGTGCCACTGCCTCATAACCCTCTGAGTAAAGAATTTTCCACTAACAGCTAACCTGAATCTCCTCTTCATTGGTTTGCCTCCAGCTCAGGAGTCTCGTGCAGCTGGGTCTGTCTTTCCCCCCGTCTTGCCTAGGCGATGCCTTGCTTCCACTCTGCTGAAGCTGATGTAGGAGGCAGGACACATGTAGAAGGCTCCTCAGTACCAGAGGTACACAGAGCATCAGTGCCCCCCTCTCTGCTTGAATAAATAAAGACCTGCACTCTCTTGACACCCCCCCGCAGTATGTTTGAATTCAGTAAATAAACCATAGGCAGTCCCAGACAATTCAATTATAGACTGTCACTTAGCTTTAAATCATGGCTGCATGATTATAGGCAATGCCCTTTGGTGTTGTGACAATTTCAGACTTTTCCCCACCTTATTTTCCTCTCCCGGCAGCTAAAATGAAAATATTGAGCGAGTATCAAATAAGCTAAAGCTTGTCAGGGAGATCTGAGAGCGCACGCTGCCATTTGAGAGGCGAGCTGAAAACAGTACGCATATGAAATGTAGCATCAGCGGTAGACCCTGCTCGAGCAAGGTACAAAGTGTCATCTGCTTTGTATGAAGAATGTAGAAGAAATTGTGCTCTCCTTCTGGGATCGTCTGTATCAGGACAGTAATTTACTGTGGCTGACATTAAGGCAGATGACGCTGAATGTATTTTAATAGCTTAAGCTGTCGCTAAAAGAGGGGCTGGTTTTGATCAACCTTGTGTAAGGTCTGCAGCTTTTGCGCCTTCAGCCAATGGTGGACACTTCAGCAGGGCGCTAATGAGTAAACCAGAGAAGAGATGTCTGATTGCTCCATTTTAGAGCGGTGCATTATATGCAAATGCATAAATATGTGCAACTTACAGGACAAGAAAACCTCTAGGTGGGGAAAAACCCAACAGTCTCTTGTTGTTTGAGGGTTCGAAGGTCTTCAACCGCAGAGGTTCAAGGCAGAGGCTAGAAATAACTGCGATCCTTTATGAGGACATTTCAGTGGTTGGTCTGTGAAGTCACGAGAGTTTCATTTTCAATCCTGAGCGGTTTGAGGCAGCTCTGCCCGTGACCAGCGCAGCGAGAGAATAAACAGCCGCGCAGCTTAATTCTTTGGTTTGGATAGGAGCGAAGATAAATACATTTAAAAGCTTTTGGGAGGAATAATTGGTCGTGTGGGACTGCGTGGACAGGTTCTGCTGACGTAACGAGCCATGATCGGAAATTCAAACAGTTCAACCCACTGCCAAAGCCAACCCGTGTGCTGCTGACCTCAGGGCTGAGCGTGTGCTTGCGTGTTCCACGTACAGCTGTACAGGAAAAAAACCCAAACAACTGCTAAAGTATTAAATCTGGCTTCAGGTCCTTTGTCTGCTCTGCAGTCCCCTGACATCTTTTTTCCTTCCCTTGGGAGCTGCTCTTCCCCTGGGGTTTATCTCCAAGGGAAGGCGTGGGGAAATAGGAGGCGGCAGCATCCAGTGTGGACAGCTGGAGAGTGTTCCCTTCCCCACTGACTTGTATTTTGATGTTAACATCCACAAGGAGTGACTGCATGATTGCTTTCCCCAGGGCCAGCTTCCTCCTTTCCTCTGGGCTGAGGTGCACCCTGGAAACGCAGTTTGTGCATCCCTGGCTCTGTGTGTGTTGAGTATAACAGAGCTGTGATACTCTCATTATCTACTGCTCATTCTTTCTGTGATCTCACAGAAGTTCCTGGCCTCAATTATATTTAGAGACAATTAGTTCCACAGCTTAATTATAAGCTGCAGCTTAAGAAAAATTTAAAAAGTTTTAGCACTTTAAAGCCATCTTCTTTTTATTGGCTGATCTTATTGTTGCATTTTTTGCCTTTTTTTGCATTGCTGGTTACTGTGTATTCCCCATCGGCCTGCCTCTGGTGTCCTTGCCGAGCTTCAGCACTTACTGTGACACCATTTGGATCACTCTCCTTAGCTGCCTTTGGACCCAGATCAAATTCTGGTTGGGTGCATTTGAGGCTGCATGAGCACTGTCCCTTGTTGCAATGCTAAGCTCTTGGGGTCCTTCCCTACTCATTTATCTCACTCCTTTCATGTTTTCCTTGCCTTCTTCATGCTGCTAGAGAAGCTTCTGCTGAGGCACAGTCTGGTGCCCCTAATGACCGGTCATGGCCAATTACAAACATCATGCTGGGTTTGTATGGGCTCCTTGGCTGCATTGTGTTGGGCATTGGGTGCATGTTGGCAGCTGAGAGCTTGCAGTGCTGAGAGCCCAAACAGCTCATAGCTCAGCCACTGACCCGTTCTGTGATGTGAGAGAAGTCCCTCATTTTTTAACATGTGACAGGTTTAACTCATCTCCCAGTATTGGACCGGTCCTACTTGTGTATATGTAAGCCTGGAACAACAGTAACTTGGTCTTAATTGACTGTGGTGGAACTGTAGAGTAATAAACTGTAATAAAATAGTAAGTTGCTCATCAAGCAAAGAAAACAGCTGTTAGGTATTAATGTCTTCAAGAGGTAATTCTGGGCCCAGTGTTTTCAGACAGAGTATTTTTGTTTGTGCTGTACACTCAGATAGCAACTCGGGAGGGGTTTTGCTGTTCTTGTTTTTGCTGGCTCTTTTTGCCAAGCACAGCAGCACATCCCCTGCACTTGCAAGAAGGTCGAGCGTGGCTGTGACTGATGCCATGCCACGGTGAATGATCCAGTCGCTCCAGTAGCTGGCAGAATTGGAACCAGCTGTTGTATTTCTACTCACACAACTGGAACTGGGGGGAAAAAAAGGCATTTCAGTGCAGCAATCCAGAACAACGTGTTAGCTTTTCTTTTTTTCCCTTCAGACACATTCTGCACAAGTGCTGTCAGCGATGACTCGAGATTTCCCAGCAAAGAGCTTTGTGCTGCGGGAGGCGGATCCACGTGGTGGCTCTGCCCTCTCTGTAGGGGCATCCTTAGGGCTGAGATGAGTTGTGCGGGCCCTGCCCGTGCTTTATTTCTGTCCTGAAAGTCTCTGGCAAGTTCAGCAGACATGGGGGCCTCCTGCAGTATTCACGTTTCGGCACAAGGTGTGGTAGCTCGGTGTCGCTAATGTATCAACCGCAGGTTTACACCAAACATGCAAAAACAAATTAGAAATAGGGAAATACAAACACATTTTCTCATTAGAAGATAGAAGGATGTGCTGACTGTAGTACAAATATAATTTTTATTCCATTTGTGTAACCTTTGGTATTTTAATGAAGTCCTGTTCCTGTGTGCAGCGTATGGTTCACTGTCAGATAATTTAACACTAAGAAAATCTGCCTTGAATAAATTAGAATATATTTGCAAATTAATTGGTTAATTAGATTTTAGACATCTCTTGAGGACAGGAGAGAAACAGATGTGTGCAAAAGCCACGCAGAT
The DNA here is from genome assembly GCA_002909625.1 of Bambusicola thoracicus. NCBI lineage: Eukaryota > Metazoa > Chordata > Aves > Galliformes > Phasianidae > Bambusicola > Bambusicola thoracicus. The sequence continues at coordinate 31,224 of PPHD01002246.1, read as the reverse complement.
AGTTTGGGGATGAGTGTTTCTTGTAGGGTTTTATCACTCAGTTTTGTGAAAAACAGCCTTTCGCTGGTGCCAAAGATTAAAACCCCTCCGCTTTAAATGCAGAACATTACACTGTAATTGCTGTGGTGCCGCTGACCTTTCTTCTGGGACCCAGGCAGGGCCGTTAGGACCTGTTAGCTGAGTGGCTGCGCTCACAACAGGCGTTGTGCCTCTTGAGTTTCTCTTTGCTTGCAACTGAAAGCATCTGCAGAGCCATGTGGAAACCCTCAGAGCCCGGCACTTGCCAAACCAGCTGCTCGGGGAAGGCAGGAGCTCCCGGGGAGAAGCAGATCTAAGACCGATCCCAGGATTCAGAAGAGTGATCACTAAAGAAGGAAAGCTGGGACAGGACAGGTTGTTTTCTCAGCTACATCGGTGTAAATCCAGGGCAACTCTACTGAGATTCACACCAGAGTAACTGGGAGCAGAATCTGGCCACCGTCGTCCACCTGACCTCGAAGCAGGGAATCAGCCCACTGGCCTTTCTCTCGTTAGACCTCCTCACTTCATTACCACATACACGAATTCAGTTGTGCTCGGTTTGGAAACTTGGAACAATCAGACTGTAACAGCCAACTGACGATTAGTAAGAGTAATTAGAGATTCTGCAAGCGAAACTGCCGCTTGTGTATTGTTATTAACTTTGACCCCTGCAGAAGCTCTGATTAGATCTTGTTTGAAAATTGAGAGAATTCCAACTGTAACAACCAGGATTGCTCCAGAGACTGAGTGGAAAAGGCTTTTCGGCTTACACATGGTGCTGAGCTTCAGAGCAGCAGCAGAGGGTAGGTGACATTCCTTGCATCTGTTTCCACCCCTGCTGAAGTAGCCCCTCAGGCTCAGCCCAAGGCAGCAGGCTGACCACTCAGTCCCTCTTGGAAGGTGGCCGGGGATCTTGTCACTTCCCATCTGCAGTTTTATCTCGGGCATTACAGTTTGGGTGCGTTCAGAACTGCTCAGCAAAATCGCATTGTTAAAAGCAATATTTGCAGTGTGCAGCAAGGCAAGCAAGAGCCCATCTGCGTGCGTCATTGATCATTTTGCAAACAATCCTCAGGCTAAGCACAAACTCGCCCTGCGCTGGCTGTTCGGGGTCACCATACAGACGTCAGAGGCAGAAGCGTTTTTCCTGCTGGTGTAACCTCTGTTTGGCACCCAAACCCTGATGCTGCTGGGAAGAGCCTCCGAGTAATGTTCTTTGTTTGACCTTGGTGTGTTTTTCTAAGCAGCAGACAGAACAAAGTAACAGCCTCTCTGCTGCCAGTGTGTGAAAACAGCAGCCAGATCTTTCAAGCTGTGCAGCCAGCGGGGTGAGGTGGCAGGGGATGCTCTCTGCTGTGCTGTCTCCCCTGGCAGAGAGCATCACAACAACCCACCGGGCTCACGTGCTCTCTTTTGAGCACTTGAAGACCAGCATCACATGCCCTAGAGCTGCTGCAAGATGCTGCATGCTTTCAGGGTTTGAAGGTGTCTTTTAGCTAGGCTCTCACAGACGAGCAGTAAAGTGCAAAAACTGACTTGGATGTAACTGCCGGTGTGGCTCAGCAGTGTGGAGATGAGAGCCAGGCTGTAGGCTGCCGACCTGTCCTTTGTGACCCAAAGGGACCTGGCTGCTACTGGACACCTGCCAGCCCAAGAGGATATTCCTGCGTGGTTCTTGGCCTTGCAATCCTGCTCAACCAGAACACCCAGCTTGGCCTTCGCAGGCAGCTGCAGCCTCCAGCTCAAGGCTCCTGCTCCCACGCAGCGTCTGGCCATCCCCTGAGCCCACTCTGTCTTGACCTCAGCATTATCTCTTTATCTGCACGTTGGGGATTATGGGGCTCTGCGCTGCTTGGAGGTTAAATTGGATGAGGCAGGTGCCAGCTTGCAGCAGGATCTGGCTGTATGGCCAGGGAAGCAGCATGGCACTGCCATGCCCAGGCTCTGTGTGCCCGCACATCCACCTCCATCCTGGGCTGCCTGCAGCCTGTCCTGAATGTGGGTGGAACAGAGGTGCAGTAAGAATAATTAAAGTTGGAAAAGACCACTAAGGTCATCTAGTCCAACCTACCGATTTCTTGAAAACCTTCAGGGAGTGACTCACCCCATCCCTGGGCAGACCCCAGGCAAGGGGAGTGCTCCTCTTCAGCTGTGATAAATGCAAGCAAAGGACTCATGGGTGGCTCCCCATAGCACTCATCTGCATGGGTAGTGGTCTGGTGACCATGTGCTGGTGTCCTTGGGCAGGATGAGTCTGCACATTTGTCAGGAGTCTGGGGGTTGATAAGATCAGAAAATACTGGCTGTAATAAAATGCACAGAAGAAAGGGTTAATGTCATCACCACTCTGCCATAGCTCCTCTGTGGAGTTTTTGTCACATCTCTCATTCAGGCCCTGTTTGCTGAGTCTTTGACGCCTGTGTCAGCGATGGGACACACAGCAAAGTCATGTGTCACTGCAAAAGCTTCAGTTTTTCCAAATTCATTCCAAGCTGTCCCATGACAATCTCAGGGAATCTGCTGAGGCAGCAGTTGCACTCTTCTTCCCCACACGGTGTGTCGGCCACTGGGCCATTGCAGGGCTGCACTGGGCTTGCAAGGCGTGTTGGGCTGAGCAAGGCGAGGAGGCCCTATAAACCACATCCAGCTCCACACTGTGCCTTGGGCATGGTGCAGGCTGCCCGCCTCCTCCCCTGGTCAGTTTTCTGCCAGAGACAGGGCTCCTCGACAGGGCGAGAGGGGGGCACAGCTCGAGAGAAGGGTGCTGAGGCCTGATGGCAGCCTGCAGGCCTCCACCCCTCCGAGCTGAAGCCAGGCCAGGATCTGCCCTTCTGCTCTTCTACAGTCTTCCTCTGCTGGAGCCTTGCTCTGTGAGGAGAAAATACTTTTAAACAGAACTGCTTGCTGCAAAGGATAATAAATGCCAATATTTCCAAGTAAATTATAGAGGACTTGGTGCATTTCAGTGGAAAAGCTGGCTGCATTACCAAACAGAGATCATAAACCTTTGAAAGACGCAGGGAGGAGAAAGCAAAATATTCCGCATAAGGAAAATGTGATTGTCGTAATGACTTTGCTAATCCCTGGGCTTCTAGGTTTATCCATTCTTGTTTCCAGTATCTGCAGATGAGCCCCGGAGGGTTTCAGTAATCCATTAAAAAGAGCATTTTAAAATTTCCACCTAGCTGTCAGATTTTCTTGTTTGTTTTTTCTTCCTTCTTCCCTGTGAGCGCATGAACGGCGCAGTTAATTGTACCAGAATGGTCACTGAAGAGTGGATCTGTTCATTTGGTACGCCGGTCCCAATGGTCATCCATGTGGAGCAGTCCTTTGGAGAGCTTTTACAAAATGGCACGAACTTGAGACCTACAGACACGTAACACTGCTCCCCAAACAGTGATGGGTACATTTAGACTGCACTTTCATCAGAGAAACCATTCTTGGGTAACTTGAATGCATTGGTCTGAAGGAGCAGAGATTCTGGAGGTTTTTTGTTATTGAGTTCGGTCTACTAATGTTTAGTAGAGTGAGCTAACGCCATCCAGGGGTTGCTTATCGGAAGCTGCTGTCCCTTTTTATGTCCCCACACATTTCAGTAGCAATCTAATTTGATGACATTTGCATGCTAAAATAATGGAAGGAGAGGTTTGGTGCTCTGGACAGTGAGAAGGCAAAAGATATTAGAAGCTTTTACAGAAAACGGAAGGCCAGATGGACCACGAGATTACTTTGTCTGATCTCCTGCACATCACAGCCATTCTGGGTCACCCGGTTTACCCCTGGTACTGAATGCAGAATGGGGTTGAGCTGTGTGTGTCCTCTGGGAAAGCAGTCCCTGCCCATCTGAGGAGCTCTCTGCGTGGAAGAGCCACCAGGAGCTGGGATGCGGGGACAGATTTCTATTGATGTTTGTTTCGCGGTTAACTTCCACCTCCTGATTGGTGTTGTGCCCTTTCTCGGCAGGTTGAAGAACTCTCATCTCCTCTCTCACCCTGTAGAGACACTCAGTGCTGAAATCAAGCTGCTTCTTACTCTTCTCTCTGATAAGCTGAACAAGCACAGGTCTTTAAGTCTCTCTGAGCAAGGCATGTACTGCAGTCCCTTAAATCGTCTTTCTGTACCTGTTCTCTGTCTTCATTTTTTCAGCATCCTTTAAGGTGCAGGGTGTTAGCGCTGAATGTTGTCTGGTGTGTCTGTCTCACCAGCTCTGGTTACGCAGGGAAAATGTCTTCCCTGTACTTGGTGGTTGATGTGTATAAGGTTTCGTTCGCTCCTGTCTAACTGCCTTGAGTTGCTTGTCTGTGGTGACCTCGTAACCCTTTTCAGAATTGCTACTTTCTAAAGTAGAATGCCTTGTTTCAGATGCCAAGCACTACAGCACATTTTGGTTTACTGCATTTTATTGTCCTTTAAACTATCTATGCGGGATGTCTGTCTGCGCTTCATGAGGATGCCTAAAAGGTCCTGCTCCAGGTCGGCACATTTTTAGCCTCCGATGTTGGCAGAAATTCCTGACTTGCCCAGCGCTGCTGGAGGAAGGCAGCTGTATCAAAAACCATCTGGAGTCTGCAAGAGGGAGCTGAGGGAGAGCAGCTGCTGGGAAGTTTGCAGAGCGAGCTGGTGGGCTTGCCTGTCCCCTTGGGGACATGGCACGCAGTGCCCAGACTCAGCAGGGAATTGGCAGCCTGCTCAGCAGCCAGAGGGGTGCCACAGGTACTGCTTACAGGAGGTAGTAAGCCAGCGTTACCCAGTGTAAAAGCCTCCTTTGTGGTTATCTTTGTTCCTACTCTGTGCTTATCTCTGGAAGGTTCCAAAAAAAGGAAATAGGCTCATATTACAGATTTTAAAATTAATATCAGAATTAACACACCTGAATAAAAAAGAAGTTGCGTGTCATCACTTGGTCTCTGCTATAGTCAGCATTGTGAGGGCAAGTATTTCCTTCCATCTGCTAGCTGTTAGCACTTGGCCGAAGAGATGTCATTCCTTGGACTAATGTGATCACTGCTGGCATCCCATCCTAAGCCTTTTTGTCTGGACTATCATGTTTTCCTTGGCAAGCCACAGAGCGCACCAGAGCACAGGACCCTCTGACTTGTGCACTTCCACACCGATGCCTCTCTGCTTCCATTTGTCCTTGTGACTGCTGTGCTTGAGGAGGAATAAAGAGGCGGTGCGATGCAGGGAGCATATAGAGAGCTAAGGAGTTCGGCCAGGCGGCGCTGGGCCTGCACCACATGTATCCCAGCAGGGCTGGTGTAGGTGCCTGACTGTATCCCGGCTTCGATGAAAGCTTTATTTGGGGTAGAGGTTCCTCCCTTTGAAAGAGGGAGGCCTTTCATGTCTGCGCAATCTAATAAATAATTCTGGGGCAACTGAATTTGTTGCTTTCTTTAAAGAAGCATAATTATTTTAAAATGACAAACTAGTCCCTTTGTTGATAAATGTTTCATATCTTTGCAGCTATGCCTGAATAGTTTGTATAAATAATGTATTAGCTTGCAAACAGACATAGCGTGTTCACGCATACACTGCCCACTGGGGCAGGAATGCTAAAACCTAAAGCAGATGATCCAGCACAGTGCTGGGTGCTGAGCACAGTAACAGGCAGCGATGTGGAGTGAGAAACATGGGCTGGGTCTGGGCAAACGGAGCTGCCTCCCACCGCACTGATGCACTGGGGATGCAGATGTCAGCAGCCAGGTATTCACCGTGAGCAGGTATGTGGCCTCCCAGGGACTATACAAGGCAAATGAAGAGCAGTACACAGAAGTGGGCAACCATCCAGTTCAGACAGTGCTTGGCACATGATTCTGTGGACTGGTTTTTAAAAAAGACTTCCCTCTCTCTCCTTCAAAGTGAGTTTTCCAGCTTTGTTTAGTTGGTTATTCCTCTGACTCTACCCTCCATGTGGTACATGTGTTTTGAAAAAGAGATTTTGAAAAGTAATAGGTGGTGATAAGAAATTTTTGTGTCAGGTCAGGGTCAGGCGAGAGAAGAATGGGCATGTACATTGCTGGTTTCCAGATGCAAATTCGCTGTAGAAGTATGTACATGTAAGTGTACATGCTTGCATGTGCATGTGGCATTTTCAGATAGTGGTCGTGCGTGCCCAAGCTGGGGCCCCTGAAGTCCCACGTGACACCATTAGGAGTGTGACTGAGACCCTCTCCAGCTGTGCTAACTGGAAAGAAGTTGCTCTGACCTGGTGTAATGTCAATTGAGGACCACTGAGGTTGTATAAACAACCCAATGAGAAGTCAAAACAGCCTAACAAAAGCCATCTGCAGTTCTCCAGGTGTGCTGAATTGGGTGCAGATTGCACTTTGCTCTGGCTCGGGAGGGAGAGAAGAGTCCTACTCTGAAGGGGACCTGATGATGCAGAGATGAAAAGGGATTGTGTTCTTCTCCTAGCTGCCTTTTGTGCTGAGTAGAGCAAATAGTAGAAAACTTAGCTTTTGATTGACTAAGTCAGCAGAAATGAGAGCACAGAGGAGGAGCGGCTCTGCTGAGTGACATATCATATTGTGGCTCCGCTGAGGAGCACAGTCCTGGTTCTTAGCATGGCCCAATTTAGCGCTGTGTTAATGATGCCCGGGACAGGAATGGAAGGCATCACTGAAAAGCAACTGTCAGTGCATTTGTATTTCTCTTCCTGCTTTCTCTCTGCTAGAAAATGAAAATTATTTTAGTAGTCGCTGTTGACTGCAATAAGAAATAAATTTGCTGACTTTACTGCCCTTCTGTGGTTTGCACTCCTGTACGGATTTATTGCAGAAGTTGTTGCTCATTAAGTTCAGGAGATCAGGGCCTGCAGTCCACTGCTGGAAACCCCCCTGGGCTGTAGCAGTGCTGGGATTTTACCCTAAATTTCAGTGCTGCAAAATGTAAGTGCATGGACTTTTCTTTTTGTTCCTCGTTAAAGGCCTAGTCCTATTTCTGAGGTGTTTTTGCCTCATTTATAAAAAGAGAAAATACTCTGAGACTCCGAGATAAAGGCAGGTATGAGAACTAATTAACAACCTAAATGCTGAAGGATCTGGACGTGTTGTGGTGTTACCACTCGTGGGGACTAAGCTGCATCTGACTGAGTACAAATAACTCACTTCTCTGTTTCTTTCAAATCTGTTCTGTGGATTTGCTGAGCTCATTTTTCCTCCAAGCATGGTCACATTTTGGGTCAGCGTTCCTAGACAACGTGGGGCTCTGCCAGCAGTTCCTGTGCAGAGTCCCTCTTTTTCTTTTTGGGAAATAAATCTGGTCATTCATAGAAATGAAATCCCGCATAATTAGAGCCAGTATTACACATCGTCTTTGCTTTCCATTTTTAGATGCTGCATCTAGAGGACTATAACTTTTAAAGATGCCAACAAGCCACTTAGGAGCTCGATAGCCATAATGGGAAAATCTGTGGAGCTGAATAGGAAATGATAAGCTTCGTACAGACTATTTTAAATCGTTTGGTAAAGGGCTCAGCCAGACATTCAAAGCGAGAATAGAAACGGTAGCCTCTTCTAATTCAGTCCTCAGCAGTTTGTGCTCTGTGCTATCCTGCTGGTCCTGTACGAATCCTACAGGAGCTGCACAGCGATGCTCTTCGTGCCAGAGTCAGGACACCGCTGGGTCTTGTTGCTGCACTGTGGTGTAAATGGGTGCTGAGCACTGGTTTTATCCATATTTATCTATGCAGGGCTTGTCGGTCTGGTCAGCCATTTCTGAGTTAGTTAAAACACTCGGTAACCCGAGATTCTCAAGCATGAAACTCTAGAAAACCGATCCTCTTCAGCATTTTTTTTTTACTGCAAGTTTTCAATAAAGAGCTATTTAAAAATGATTAAGAAAGATTTGGAAGCCTTTCTTTTGACAGGCAGTGGGGAATGGTTGGCTTTGGAGCCTGCAGGTGCTGGCGGGTGAGAGGTCTCACAATGCGCCTTTCTTTTCTCTGTGCTTGGAGGCTCGCAGGTATGTCCGCTAATCTCAAAGCTGGACTGAGTGGCAGATGAGCAAAAATTTGTTTCTTTGTTCCGAAAATGTGGGATGAATTTTTCTTTGTTTGGGTCCTTAATCCTAACCGATGCTTTAATAAATACGATTCCAGTAGTAGGCATTTTTCTTTTCTGCTTCCTTTGTTTTCTTTTTAAGTTAGAGAAGAAATCAATAAGAAAACTGGCTTTGCAGTGCAAAGTGACTGGAATGTCAGAGCATTTGAGGTCAGGTATTGGGCCAGCTGGGACTGTGTGGGGCGAGTGGTTGATGCCACTTCACTGGTAGAAGGCTGAAGCCTAATAAATACACTCTGAAAGAGAATGTGGTATCCCTAATTTTGAAAATGAGCTCTTTGTTCAACTTAATTCTGCATTTTTCTGTATTAAATGCTGGGGATGGCTTAGCAGAAGCCTAACCTGAAGCCAAGGTTAGGAGATGTCTGATCTCTCCCCACAGTGCACATTCCTGTGCCGCTGCTCTTTGCCAGCTTCCCTGTCAGGGGGATGGAAGCGTGGCTTTGTTCTCCCACCAACATGATGAGGTGCTTTATATTCAAATATTCAAAAATTCAAATATTCAAAAAGGACTTTGTGATCTCCAGAGAAATGGCAACGTAGAGGCACGTAACGATAAGAAGTGTGGTTTACTGTTAAAAGAATTCTGTCAAAAGGAATCTGCCTTCCTGATGTCACCTTAGGAGGTGGAGGATCTGGGCGAGTTGGACTTGTCTTCACCTTGTCCTGCAGCGTAGAGTCATAGAATGGCTTGGGTTGGAAGGGACTTCCTAACTGCCACCTAGTTCTGACCCGCTGCTGTGGGGCAGGGCACTTCCCACTAGATCAGGCTGCCCAGGATTGGGCTCTGACATGCTATGGACTCATTTGGGCACATTTGTTCAATAGGCAATTATCCTGAAACGCAAAGTGATGTTGGTGAGAAAACATGTACCGCTACATAAAACTGCTTGCCCCAGGTGGTGTGAGCCCTGCGCTGCCAACCAGCGGGCCAGCTTTGGCGGGCTGAACCTTGTGCATGCTTTACACGAGCTATGGAGATTTACAGTGCCTTCTGCATATATATTTAGATGAAGTGTCTCACGGTAAGAAATCGTTAAAACGCTTTGTATTTGTTAGGTTGTACATCGATGTTAACACCTCGTGGATCCCAGTGTTTCTGTGCAGAACAAGGAAGTGAGCTGAATACAACTGTGATGCTATTGAAGACTTTAAAGATGATTTAGATTTCAATGGCTACTGTCCATCCTAACTGCAACAAAGCTCCCTTGTCATTACATTAAGCTATGCTTGCCTGTTCTTCTTGGTTAATCCAGCCTTCTGAACTAAAGGAGATGCTGGCACGCTTCCTTGCATAGAAAGGAGAAAGCGTTTGTACCTTGACATGAGTTGCTGAACGTTTGCAAAGTTCTGTGCCCGTTGCTATGTCTAGCAGAGTTTTTTGCAGCAGTTTTGTGAATATTGCAGCATTTTCGGTCCCAGCCCATGCTCATAATTGGACTCAGCCATTACCTGTGCATCCAGAGCACCGCTCATGCACGCTGTCGCTGTTCTTTGACTGTAGCATCCCTTCTGCAGCCAGGGCAGCATGGCTGGCTGCGTCTGCGGTAATGAGCCAGGCTGAAAGAAGTACTCCAATGGCTGCCTGTCAGCGCTTGGCAAGAAAATCCTTTTTATGTTAGTTTCAAGGTCGTCAGATATCATTATAGCCAAGTATTAAAAATTTCAAAGAAAGGAGGCAGTGTGTTTGATTTATAGAATAATTATCTAGCTTTAGCTCTAACTTGGCTTTGGCAATGGTTTTGCAAGCACTCGAAAATTAAATCCATTTTTTATGGCACTACAAGGTATTATCTCACAGCAAATGATAATTAAACACCTGTGAAATCAATTAGCCCTTTAAGCAGGAAAAAAAAAAAAAGTTTTCCAATTATGTTTTTGCACCTCCAAACTTTCTAATTCCAGAACCAGTCGTTGCAGAGGGGGAAATGAACTGTCAGCCAGTAGCCCGTTAACCAGCAGCAAGATCACCTGAAAGCATCGTGCGGCCATAAATCCCAAAGCGAGCAGATCATGGCGACGGCACCCTTCCAGGCAGGGTGTGTGAGCCTCCGGAGCTCCGAGTCAGGCAGCTATCTGTCTGACACACAGCTGAGCTGTCAGGTTTCCTACAAAGACAGTTACTCACTTGGTGTTTCCAATGCCAAGCTTTACTTGACAGTTTATTTAAAAGCCAACATGCCTTAATGGAAACCAAGCAACGAGACGCCCCGTGTGACAAAGTGGGTTTCTTTTCAGCCTCTCGAGCCAATAGTTCAGAAGCATCTGCATTAAGGATTCGCCCACGGAAAACTGGCCAATTGGTTAATGGCTGAAACTTAATATATTGGAAAACTAGGGAACGCTCTGCCATTTAGCCTTGTGTTGTAAGTGTTTCATATCTGCCTTTGTCATAGCATTTGCACTGATCCATATTCTTTTGGAAGATGCATTGTGCATCCGTGGGTTCACAGATTCAGGGAGGGAGCCCTGGACATACTTGGTGAAGTGCCATAGCAATTTTTGGCTAGCGAAGGAAAAAAGAATCTCTAGTCCCATCTGACATCTACAGTGGTATGCAGTGATACTCCCTGCCAAGATGAGCTCCAGCATCTTCCAAAAGATGGATTACATGTGGCACTGTTAAAATAGATACTGCTGGGCTGAGGCCATTGCATTTGTTTCGGTTTCTGCTGCTGTATTCTCCCCCATCTGACTTCTGATGGAGGCACTGTAGGGCTGGCTTGCAGCACGTGCTGTGTCACCAGAGGGGCGGGATGCAGCGGGGATGCTGGTGGTGGCATTCCCAGGGCCTGGCCCGGCTGCTGGAAGAGCCAGCACACATCTGTCCTTCAGGTTTCCCTGCCGGTGGTGGTGTCCCACATCAGCATTCAGAGGACTGAGTCAGGAAAGACATATGCTGCTTTGTGAAGTACGATAGATAAGAGCTGTTATGTCTGAGCAGCCGGACAGGAGCGCTGGGCTTAACAGCCTGCCGCCTTTTTAGCCCTCTTTTCACTCAGTGGTGATGACGGCGTTACTTTGGGAAAGAAAAAACAGTTTGTTTTAAAACTGGTAGTGCGAATGTTTCCCAGGGTAGTTTATGGGAGCTCAGTGACATGGGGGAATGCTTAAGCTTCGCGGAGGAATGCGTGGCATGGCTGAGTCACCGAGGAGCCGCCGGCTGAGCTCCTGGGATGACGGGAAGTGGGAATCCCAGGCAGCCCGACCGCATGCTGACGGATGGGGTCGGCCCATCAGAAAGCAGAAGAAGGGGATGGAGAAGCGAGCACTGCAGGAGCGTGGTGCTGGGCGGCATTTCGCCTGTCTGCTAACGGCCCACGCAGCATTGCGGTATTCACACCTGCGTGATAGATGGGGCCGTCCGTGTTTTCCCAGCTATGGGTGGGAGCAGGGAGGGGATTTTCAATTAAAGTGTGAATACATTAGAATTGATTACAAATAGAGCTATTTGTTTATGCTGCCTAAAAAAGTATTAGCTGTGAGCGTGGTGCGCTTAATCATTGTGGAGGGAAACCTGGAAGTTAATAAAGCACAGTGCTGATCCTTACAGAGGGATGTGAGCTTTGGGTTCATTCTGCAGCTGTTTTAGTTTTAGAACTGTAACTCTCATTTTAAAAGCATGTACGTTTTGGATTGTAATGTGTTTGAATGGTGCAGCTAAGGCCCCGTGTGAGCCATTCCCCACATGGGCACAGAGTGCCATCACAGCGCAGACGTGTGGAAGCAGGTGGTGCTGGAGCAGCGTGGCCACTGCCAGCGCTGTCCTCAAGGCAAAAATACAGGAGATTTCTGGAAATAAATGCCCTGTTGGTCATCCCATTTCTCAGGTGTGGGTGGGCCCCAGACCCGTTGCCGTGTGCCAGTGGGGCCTGTGGTTGTGTGGAGCCATCCCCAGGGGCCGGAAGCTGTGGGCTGGGAGGATCCACGGCAGTGCAGCCCAACCTCCCCATGGCTCTCAAGTGTTGCTGGCTGATGGGTGTGAGTGGTTCTGGGAACAGAACTGGAGAGAAGAGAAGGCTCTGGAAGAGCCTCCTTAAACGTTGGCTGTTTTGTCTGCTCCTTAAGCCCCCCTGCCAGCTGTGAAGGAGTGGTATGAGCTCATTGCCTCCCGGAGGTCTCTCTGGGGTCAGACACCAAAGATGGAAGTGAAACCAAGCCCACAGTGGGTGCGATGCTGTTGACAGTGGGACCAGAGCAGCCCCAAAGGAAGGAGCATCCTGCTGCCCTGCGGCAGCACGTAGACATGTCAGCTCCGTCTGTACTCGATCCTTTATACTTCCTGCTACTGCTGATTTTATTTCCATCGGCCTTCTGTGCCAGATGCCTCCAGCTCTGCTTTGCAGTTGCCCTGGAGCTGCATGTCTGCCACATGGTCTGTAGGATCCTTCCCCACGTGGTGCTTTTGTAGCCAGTGTCTTCTCTGAGCCGGTACTTAAGCATGCAGGGCTATCTGCTGCCAGTCAGTTAGGTCGGCTTTGCATGCTGCCCACGAATCAGCAGCAGTAAAATTAGCATGTTCGTTTTAAGAATTTCAAAGAAATAGGTGTTTGCCGAGGGGGATCAGAAATGAGTCCTTCTGTACTGCACTTTGAGGTGGTGTTGAGTGACCTTAAAACACTTAGGTTGAAACTGTGGAGAAATTTGTCCATGAGGAAGATGCCTGGTGCAGTGCATGAGCTGCAGCACCTCATGATGGATATGGCTTTACTCTGGGTCTGCTCGTGTTATATTTGCAGGTTCTCCCTGAAGTGAGTGGAAATTCTGTGCCCATACATCAAGGTTAGGATGAGGCGCTCTCTCTCTGTATGCATGATGTAGATAAATCGCTTGATGACCATGAACCATGCTATTCCAGAGCTAGGCAATAAATCACAGGTTCAGCTTTAAAAAGCACAAACGAGAGCAAGATGCTAACTGGTTTTCGGGTGGGAAATGGTCAACAAAATCCTTTTATTTTCTTTCAAAAATCTGTCCTAACATCAGCAAATCAGATATGAAAGAAAGTGGGCCCAGTACAAAACGTCACTGACATATGGAGGTCTCTTTTCCACTGGCCTCTTTCTCTGCTTCTCTTTGTGCTCTGATTCTGCCACCAACGTTTTGTGGATATTGTTGCATTCTGGGATATTATCAGGATTTTACATTTTTAGCTTGCTAATGATAGCTATCATTAGAATACACCAAGAATAAGCCCTATGACTGGTGTATTCCAGCCCTAGGGCTATGCTATTTTAGGTGTTTATTAAAATTTACTGTCATACAATATACAGTGAAAGCAATGAGCCTCAGACCTACTATGTGAAAATGAATTCTTTAAAATGGCATTTATTTTTCTCCCCCGTGTGCTGTGTAAGTGCTGACTGTAGGGCTGGGACGTGGCTGATTGTCAGTGTCCCACACTGAGAAGTGATTCCACGCCACTCACAAGGGATGTGTATATATGTGTTTTAACCAAAGTTGAGATACGATTTTGAAGAATGTACTTTGAAGTCTGTTTTGTAGTTTTAATTAATGCAACGAGGGTTTTTATTTTACTCTCAGTGGAGATAATCTTAATCCATTCACAGTGACCTTTTCTTGTGCAAATTAGCTGTACACGCTTGTTTAAGCAAATGGGCCTTTGCAAGATGTCTCTTCTTAAAGACGGAGCTTATAATTGAAAATTGGCTTACTCCCATCTGTCTGGCCTGGGTGAGAATACAAACATGGATCTGTTTTTTTTTTATATATAAGTATAATCATATAGAGATACGTATACATATATATATACACACTCACATACACACAAATCCATAAAACTTGCTGTGCCTGCAGACTATGGTTAAATCAGATTATTACTGTTAGGAAATGTCAGTGCCACAAGTTAGTGTCAAAATCACATCTGTCTCCAGAGTCTAGGAAACCCTTTAGGAGGAAAGGTTATTTAGTCCTGATCCTTTTGTCTCGAGCTGAGCTTTCCTGCAAGGTCAATGCCATTTGCAGTTCTTCAGGTTTGCCAGAAGTACAATTAGCTAATAACTGGATGGAAACTGTTAGGATTTGGTGTGTATTTTTGGTAAGTGGTTTTGAAGTGATTGATGAAGTCGGGAAAATAAACAGAAGAATCTTAAAGTTCTAGTTCAGAGGAGCAGGGGTCACTGCAGCTATACGGTTAATTGCCAAAATTTGGCTGCTGAAGCAGTTTATCCCTCCTCCTCTCACCACCCTTCACAATAACCACCAAGGGAGTCATTGTAACGCTCCCCCTCTTTCAGTGCCCGGTTGATAAGGAAGATTTGTATGGCAGAGTTTGAATATTTTTTGCTTAGTACAGACCTATAATGCAGGAACAAACACGGTTGTGCATGACTTCGACTAAGTCTGGGTAGAAATGGGGTGCACGGGGGTGCTGTGACAGTGCCTTTGGTATAAAAGCTTTTAATCCAAGTTTATTGTTAGAATTCATGCACACCTACGTACATAGATACTGCATATTTTTTCCAAAAGCAAGCTTATTTCCTTGGTTCTCAGTGTCCTTACTGCTCTCCTAGTGTTCTCCCACGGTGGCTGCTCCTTGGGGCTGGAGAGGAGAGAGTGAGAGGGTCACATGCGTGTGTGCACGCATGTACACAGGGAGCTAGTTAACCTGGAGGTGGGCTCCTGGGGCAGAGATGATTTTATCCAGATGTGTCTCAACAGCTGTTTGCATTTTCATGCCCAGTTACTCTAGGACTCTCCGCTAATTGAATTTTCTCTTTTCTCCCCTGTTCTTGTTAGGTATGATTACCGTGAAATGCTGCACAATGCCACTTTCTGTCTGGTTCCCCGTGGCCGCAGGCTTGGCTCTTTCAGGTTTCTAGAAGCCTTGCAGGTAAGAGCTGCAGCTTAAAGCATTGGCTGTGCTGGCTGCAATTTGACATGCAATCGCAGGGGGGTGGGGAGGAGGGAAATGTCTTTCATTTCCCTCGTGGACAGTAATCCACTTTGCGAAAGCCTCTATTCATACTTCTGGAGCAATTGGCAGCTTCTTCCCAGGAGGGTCTGAGCACTGCGTTCATCTGAAGGTTGAATTGCATTACCTCCAGGAAAATGGTTTCCCTGAATATGGTGAAGCTGAAAGGTTGGACCAGCTTAGAGCCGTATTTTGTAAAGCCGTGAGACTTCCCATGGGGACGGTGACCTCTGCAAATAAGCCTTGGGGTAGTAAAATAGCTCTTCCTTGTCACTTAGCCAAAACAGACTTGCTCCTGCGTCGGCTTTCATTGCTGCTTGCTGAGCATTCTGAAGGTGGTCTGGAGGTTGTAGAGCTCCAGATGGAATCATCATGGAGGGGTGGATGTAGACTGATCTCAGGAAGCTTGCAGCATGTTTTGGACAGCACCCAAATCCTCTTCACCTTTTAAAAGCATTTTTGGTTGATAGTCTCCCTTTTTTACTGTTGACCAGCAGAAGAGGCCAATGCAGTGGGGCTCTTGAGTCTTTGTTGCTGCCAGGTTCAGCAGCATGATGATCAGATTTCTGTCCCCAGGCTGACTGACACTGACCTACGCCGGATGCAGACAGCATGACCTTTTCCTTTTGCAAGCGTCAGCTCATCCCTGGGGTCCTAAGCTTCACTCAGTTGTACAGATGCTGCAGCTCCCCTCTGGGATTTGCATCTGGATTGCCTGCTTGTAGGAGCCAGAGCGAAAGGCACTTCTTCCCACTGGAAGGCTGGGGCATTTCTTGATGTCAGAAAGGAGGCAGATGAGGACACTGTACAGGGTCCTGCGTGCTGTTTTGCCATTTGAGAAGTATCCCAGAGTTGGCAATAAAGCTATTATGAATTGCATCACAACACTTCTCTTAGAATCACAGAATCCTATAATCGTTTGAGTTGGAAGGGACCCTAAAAGGCCATCTAGTCCAGCTCCCCTACAGTGAACAGAGACACCTACAGCTACAGCAGGTTGCTCATCCTGCCTGACCTTGAATGTCTGCAGGGATGGGGCATCTGCCACATCTCTGGGCAAGCTGTTCCAGTGCTTCATCACCCTTATTGTAAAAAATTTTTTCCTTATATCCAGCTTAATCTCCCCTCTTTTAGTTCAAAACCATCTCTCCTTGTCCTATCACAGCAGACCTCTTCATTAACCACAAAGTATTCCAGCTGCTATCACAGAATACAGTTTACCATAATGAAGAGCAGCACTCAGGTACCTAAGTGTATGTGTATGATGTCATATTTGAAGCCCAGTGGCAACCTTTTGGCTTTCCACTGCTTCTCCTGAAGGATTCAGGTCTCCCATTAGGTATTTTCATGTCTGCCAGCCTTGAGTGGGTGTCTTGGATATCCTAGGGCATTTTGAAAGCACGGAATACTTGCAGTTAGTCTGTGAATCAACACATGCTAATCTACCAGAGATCCAGGTTCCGGACTGTCATTTCCCTCTTTGCTCTACTCTGGTGAAGTTAAATAGCCCTCACAGAATCATAGAATCATAGAATGGCTTGGGTTAGAAGGGACCTCAAGGATCATCAAGTTCCAATCCTCGTGCCTCAGGAAGGGCCTCCAATCTCCAGATCTGGTACGAGACCAGGTTGCTCAGGGCCCCATTCAACCCGGCCTTGAACACCTCCAGGGACGGGGCATCCACAGCTTGTCTGGGCAGCCTATTCCATCACTTCACTGCTCTCTCTGTGAAGAACTTCCCCCTGAAACCCAATCTAAAGCTTCCCTCCTTGAGCTTAAAACCATTCCCCCTTGTGCTATCGCTGTCTAGGCTCCCTTTAGGTACTGGAAGGCTGCAATGAGGTCACCCCGCAGCCTTCTCTTCTCCAGGCTGAACAAGCCCAGCTCCCTCAGCCTGTCTTTGTGGGGGGGGTAGGGAGCTCTCAAAGTGCTGTTCCCTCTCCAGTCTCTTCGGAGAGTGAAGTCAGACTGGCTTCTTTGGGATGACAAGTGGCTTCAGATCCTTCTGAAAAACACCGCTTAGCAATTTTCTTGAGTGGGCCACAAGTCATGCAGCTCTTGTTAGATAAATCTTCTCAGGAGAAGAAAGCAGAGAGCATACCTCACTGTTCAGAACTTGGAGGCTTCAGGTCGGCCATGATAAAATGCAGGCATTGAGGATTTTCCTGCCAGGGTAGCAGCAATATACTCTGATTATGATGAATTCCCAATTTCTGTCTGGCTCCAGGGCATGTTGAAAAACATAATCCACATTAGCGAAATGTTTTAAACATGAAAACACATTGCTAAGTGTTTTCTGGTTGGCTTTTTTTTCGTGCACTAATGTCATTTCCTCACAGAAGATCACAGTTCTTTACACGTTGTAAGCACTGCTGTAATGCAGATGTGTGGCTAGTCTAAGATCCTCTGTGTATGTTAAAAAGGAAGGAACAGCGGCCTGTGAAGTTGTCCTTTATGCCATTCTTCAGGAGGTACAGGGGGACAGACCTCAGTCTGTCATATTCAGAGCTCACAACTTGGCTTTATCCAAAGAAAATGAACCAAAGCACAGGCTGATGCAAATCCTCCGGTAACAGGTTGTTTCATCACTTCAGCAGGCCTTTGGCTGGGATCTTACATTGTTATCCAGCTGAAGGGAATGTCGTGGTGATCGTTTATTTATGGAAACACGACGCTGTTTACCAAATATTTGCAAACTTGCTCTCAGTGTAGGGGACTTTACACAGCTCATAAAAGATAAAATAATTTAGATAAACCATACTGATTAGAAATAGATACTAAACTTACATGCTTTTTGTTTGTTTTAAGACCAAAAGCAATTATTGTTTTTATAGGCAGATAATGAAAGATGAGTTGTGTTTGTGCAGTTGCTTCTGTTCAGAGAGCTGTTATCAAGCAGGACAGGGAATTCACTCCTCCTAGGGGGAAGAAGTGCTCAGAAATTAAATACAAGGGCTGCTCCAAAAGCAATGCCTCCTATTCTGTGATGTTGGCCCCCGACGTCAGAGGCAAATGTTGGTGGTATAGTAGTAGAGGCTGAACCTTCCCACCATGGAAGTTGTTACATGTTGTTGCCATGTGGCAGATGGCAGCTGAGGGGCAGTTTGACAAAATGGCATCTGACGTGAAAATGCATATGAAGCAAAGGGGTGGAATTGAATTCTTCCGTGTGGAAAAAACGGCACCCAGTGACATTCGTCAACACTTGCTGAACATTTATGGAGACCAAACAGTGGGTGTGAGCACAGTGAGGCAGTGGCTGCTGCATTTCAGCAGTGCTGACAATGACAGTGGGTCATTTTCACTGGTGTAGATTTTTAGAAGCATGGCATGCAGGCTCTTGTTCATCGCTGACAAAAACGCATAGCTAATGGTGGTGGCTGTGTTGAAAAATAGTGTTTTGTAGCTGAGAATATGTTCTATCAAGTAGTGTTATTGTGTTCTCTATATCTGCTGTAGTTGCCATGGAAATATATAGGAGGCATTACTTTAGGAGCGACCTGTGTATTGTGTGTACTTCCTGTAGGGTTGTCTCACAAAGCATTATGAACCACAAGGGAGCTAGGTCCCTGATGAATTCTTCACGAAGCCACTGAAGGCCATTGGTTTGTATTAAATCCTCTGGGGTTATGTTTACGGAATTTTAACAGCTTTGCCCTCAGCTGTTAGCATAAGCATCACATTTCAAAAGCCACTCTACATGCCAACTCCACTTTTCCTTAACTTGAATAATCCCAAGAAGGAAAACCATGGGGATGTGGGATATGGTCTCTGATTTCTTTGCCGTGTTGCCTTGCCTTCTGATGACCTTGCATGAGTGTTGGGAAGAACCCATGAAGAAAAGTAACTGCACTGGGGCTTGTGTTAATTGTTGGCTGGGCTGGGGTACACCCACTAACGAGTGCAGTGGTTCTGTGCAGGCTGCCTGTGTGCCCGTGATGCTCAGCAATGGATGGGAACTGCCATTCTCAGAAGTGATTGATTGGAAGCAGGCTGCCGTCATCGGGGATGAGAGGTTGCTATTACAGGTAAGAAAAAGACGGCGACCATCAGCAGATCAGTTGATTGTTGTCTGCCGCCGCCTAAACGGGCAAGGAAGATGAATCCAAAAGGTCAGAGCTGTAAAAGAATTTTTATCATGAAGGGATTGTCTGTGTCACGC
>PPHD01002246.1:0-12027 GCA_002909625.1 Bambusicola thoracicus | reverse complement strand
TCCTGTAGGGTTGTCTCACAAAGCATTATGAACCGCGAGGGAGCTAGGTCCCTGATGAATTCTTCACGAAGCCACTGAAGGCCATTGGTTTGTATTAAATGTGGGATATGGTCTCTGATTTCTTTGCCGTGTTGCCTTGCCTTCTGATGACCTTGCATGAGTGTTGGGAAGAACCCATGAAGAAAAGTAACTGCACTGGGGCTTGTGTTAATTGTTGGCTGGGCTGGGGTACACCCACTAACGAGTGCAGTGGTTCTGTGCAGGCTGCCTGTGTGCCCGTGATGCTCAGCAATGGATGGGAACTGCCATTCTCAGAAGTGATTGATTGGAAGCAGGCTGCCGTCATCGGGGATGAGAGGTTGCTATTACAGGTAAGAAAAAGACGGCGACCATCAGCAGATCAGTTGATTGTTGTCTGCCGCCGCCTAAACGGGCAAGGAAGATGAATCCAAAAGGTCAGAGCTGTAAAAGAATTTTTATCATGAAGGGATTGTCTGTGTCACGCTAGCGATGAACTCATTTAATATGACATCATTTGTGTTCTGACCTGAAGGTCACTGCAAGCCAGTAGGCCACATGCTTGAACGCAGGAGGCTTTTTTATTTTGCCTAAGAGCTTGACATTTTCTTTGGTGGATGCCTCTCCCAAGCAGGGCTGTCTGGAGCTGGAACTGTGGGGAAGGAGAAGAAGCTGAAGGCAGTTCCCACTCTCCTTCAGAAAGAGCTGAACCTCAGGGCTCCACCAGTGCTGCAGAAATGGCTGGCAGGCCTGAAGGCCTCCTCAGCAAAGCCATCTCTTGGGCCAGAGTCAATACCTGACAGTTTTATGGGAAGGAGATCCTGAGTCTTTTTGACGTCCAGAACATGCAGCACTTCTTTCTGAAGCAGTGCTCACATCGCTTCATTGTTAATATCCCCAAGGTCATGGAACAGAAGCGAGCTGAGAAACTAGAAATGCCCTGTTACCTTCAGCATCTGCTTTTGTCTTTAAATCCACTAGGTGTTTTTTTCTGTTTCCCTGGTGGACACTGTAGTCTTTTAAAAGCCCTTGTAGTTTTGTAAATAATGTAGAGAAGTTGATATTTGGAGAAGTTCTTGAAAAATTGCTTTCCTCAAAGCAGCATTTGTTTGAACACCATTGCCCGGCCCAAAGTTGAGACCTACGAGATCTGCAATAGCCGCCACGCATCTCGTATGTAGTCATTCTGCATCAGTACCACTGATGTTCTTCCTGACCAAATGCATTAATGAGGACAAGGCAACATTTAGAACTCTTGTTACTAAACACAGATTTTGCAGCTTTGGGGTAGAGTGTGCTGTTGGCAGAGCACGCTGCACGCTAGTGCACACCGGCTTGTCCCATGGGAAGAAGGGCTTTGTTATTATTAACTCATTTCCAAAGTGGTGAGCTGTTGCCATCCATGGAGAGGAGTGTTCAGAGGTGCAGGTGGGTTGGCACCCAGAAACTGAAGTACCTTTAAAAATCTCATTAGATGCCTACTTACTTGTCTGAAGATGTAAATATTTGTAAAGAGCTGGCCTAGCAAGCCTTGTGAAGTGCTGCCTGTTGGCGATAATGAGACACAAGCTGCAACCCAAAGAAAGACGTTTGAATTTTGCTTCAGTGGACAGCGTGGTTTTTTCCGAGCAAAATTATTTCTCTATTTAAATGATAATAATTTGCTGATCTTCACGCTTTCCGGTAACACGCCATTCGCTCTCCTCACAGCTGCTTCCATATTGAACAGCTACTGCACCATTATTAACAGTGTTTTTAAAGAGCTGGCAGAGGGCCTGAATGTCTGCTCTGGGAAATGTTTTTGTTATGTTACAGTTTTTCATTTCCTGTTTTAGAGCAGCTCGGATGTTTTTATTTGCATATTCTCCTCATCATAGCACTAGGAGAATTTAATCCAGCCTTTCTGCATTTATTTTTGCGAGGTAGTTGTTCCCTTCTCCCGGCTTACTACTGAAATGACCTTTTATTAAGACGTCATCCAGTTCTAGTAATTCCAGTGTAATCCTGCCAGATTAGTATTAATACATCATTTTCCCCACCTGTCTATCTGGACAAGTAGATTAATAACTAATAAGTAAATGCAGTTAAAATGGGAGCTCTGATTTTCATTTCCAGCTGTTGCGGAAAGTGGGCACCAAGGCTTTTTTTTAACCTTGGCACTGGCATTGCAGGGCTGCAAGCACAGGCTGGTCTGTGAAACCCTGACTTCTTGCAGTAGCCTTCTTAGGCAGAGCGGCCTTCACATTCAGGAGGCATGGAGGTGAATGGGTATTGATTTCTTCTCTTGCTCTCACATGTGTGTACACACACGCGAGGCTATAAGTAATGTAATTAAATGTTTAAGTTCTAAGAAAAAGATGTTGTATTGCTGCTGTGAGGTGACTTTGATTATATGATTGTTTTAGTAATGATCGTGGGTGTGATTAATATGTATCTTTGGATAGCCAGTATAGATTCATAGAATCACAGAATGGCCTTGGTTGAAAAGGACATCAGAGATCATCTCGTTTCAACCCCTCTGCCATGGGCAGGGTTGTCAACCACTAGACCAGGCTGCCCAGAGCCACTATGTTCATTATCCCAGTACTTATTGGAAAAGTAATGAAAAGAAAGAGTGTTCAACCTCCCTGAATAAAATTCTGCAACAGCGATGTGGTTTGTTAAAAGAAAACGTGAGTGAAAGCCTGGGCTTGGATTCTGTTTATCATACTTTTTTGAAGGGAAGGTTTCACCTAAAGACTTACAGAGAATATGGCGAATGAACCGCCTTTGGCATTCTGAACATTTCCTTTTGACTGCAGTCATTACTTTCTTGGAAGCTCAAATTCTTTACTATATATAACAGTGTCTTAAGCAGAGTCAAGACTATCACATCTGACGCTGCACTGTGGACCCACGCTCTTTTGGGATGCTCTGCCCAGACCCAAATGCAAGCAATGCAGTAAAAAATATACTGATTTTTGTGGAAATGCATTACATGCAAATTTTTAACTCAAATAGAACGTGTAATAGGAAATTGTTTGATTCAAGAGCGCATGAAACCAAATAACGATCATTGCCACTTCTCAGAATGTTTTAGGAATAGGCAAAGTGTTTTTTGACCAGGGAAGGGTGGATGCGTTGGGTTGCGGTTACATTTCAGAGTGAGCTGGGATGTGCAAAGAGCATCACACAGCCAAGGTATGTGCTTTTACAGCTCACGACTGAGCTGAGAGCTCTGTGAAAAATGGCTGTCTGAAAGTGACCTAATTCGAAATCACAAAAGGAGTAGATGCAAAAGGCACAGCTCCTCATGCCTGGAAGAAATGAACACAGATGTGCAAAATATCTTAGAGGCCTTTCCGGTGCTGTGAGTAGCCCTTGTAATTGAAGCAAATTGCAGTTAAATTCCCTTGATAACGTCAATTTGCATTGTCAAAGTAGCGTACTGGAGGCCGTGGTCAAGGTCCTAAGAAGTTAACCAGTGGCATGTATGCTCATTAGCTTCCCTCCAGTGTGGAAGAGAGATGTGGGGATGGGAAACAGAAGGGAAGCCCTCTTGTGATCCAGCCAGCAGTCCCGTTTTTCAATCACAAGGCACTGCAGCAGGACAAATAGGGTTTTCTTTGTGAGGCAACTTAAAATGTTGCTTCGACGGAGAAGGGGAAAAGGAAGCAGTGTTTTCCCTTGTGAATACCAGGTGTTGTGAGAGACATTACTCTTCGTACCCACAATAATGAGTAAAATGCAATTTGATCCGCAGGTTCCCAAAAAGTGGAGCCTTGCTTCAGATGTCTCTGTGTTTTCCTCAGGGCACTTAGTATTGCTGTGCTGTGGTAAATGCAATTCCAGATCCCTTTAATATACTCTGAGAGTGGGGATTATCATTGGACCTGGAGTCCTGCAGGTTCCAGTCTGCTGAACTGCCGGTCCGTGAAAAGCTGTGTGAGAGGGATTTATGGAGGAGCTGCTCACTGTGCCACAGCGCAGTGCTGGGGAGCGATGGGGAGAGGGGGTTTTTGCTTCCATAGAAACAACCAAAAACTGAGAGAAAGCAAATTAAAAAAAGAAAATCATAGATTCTAGTGTGCCAGCACCAAAGGTTGTAAAGGGCTGTGTCTCATCTGTATCTCCATCAGGGCTCTGACTGTTGGCACACACATCGTGTTGGATGGGAGCGCTGAAGCTGTGCAGCTTGCTAATAGAGGAGAGGGCTTGTCAGCAGCATATTAATTTGATGAGACTGCGTTGTTTTCTGAAGCTTCTGACTATATTACATCTTGTATTACAGATTCCTTCTACAATCAGGTCTATCCATCAGGATAAAATCCTAGCACTTAGACAGCAGACACAGTTCTTGTGGGAGGCTTATTTTTCTTCAGTTGAGAAGATTGTATTGACTACACTAGAGGTGAGTAAAAGCTGTCTGGGATCGTGCAGAGCAACAAGGTTTCCTTGCCCATGCAGCTGCTCCAGTGCTCAGCCGGCATCAGACCTCGGGTTTCATGACATGCAATTGGTCACTGGGAGAAACACTCAGTGTCTTGATAAGTTTTCTTCCCTAAGGAAATACTTCCTTCGTTGTTGGTATCCACATTAGAGAGCTGACACAGTGAAGAATGGGAGCTGTCTACCATAAGGAAAAGTTGTCATGTGTGATCTTGCCTTCACAAGGCTTTATGGCTTACGAATCACTGTCCTTGTCATTGGTAGTAGATATGTTTCTTAAAGAAACCCTTCTAGAATTCATTTCGGAAAAAATAGGCTGTGAAGCTTCTTGACCATTTCATAACATTTTCATGTCTTGCGATGGGGCTGTCGGTCTGGCTGGTAAGTTACTGTGTTTTATCTTCACACACAGGATAAGGGAAAGGCTTCTATAAAATATTAATAAATAATCATAATTAGACTGCTATTAAACTGGGAGACAGATGATCTAGAATGTGGAGAGAATCCTTTCTGAATTCAAGGGACACAGGAAAGATAAAAGGCTCTTTAGAAGTAGGGCCCAGGCTACAATTTCAAAAGCAGTTTTCTCTTCTAATTGTTTTGCAATTCTGCACTAAAATTTTAGACACACTGTTACCACTGAAGGGGGCTTGCTTTGTAGGTGCCAGTGTATTTGTCTTAGGCTAATTGTTCTTCAGTTACAGCCCTCTTTGTGCAGGGTTGTAAAGCCCCGTTTCCTGCTGTGCCTCCTTTTCCCTGCAGACTGAGAAGGACTGCTGCTGATGCTTTGTTGGTGGAGGTTGCCCAGGGCTGACTCACTTCCAGCTGCTACGAGGAAGTCATATAGATTCTCCTATGCTGGTGAAGAAGATCAGCCAGGGAACATTTTTAGAGCCCGTGGCATAGCTGTCCTTGCCACACTCTTTCCTTGTCCCCCCCCGTGGCTTCATCCATGCTGCCTAGTGAAGACAGCTCTTCACCCTTAGTCTCCCCATGAGCGCTGATGAGGCAGTGGTAATTATCACAGCCCTCAACAAGATCAGACTAGCAAAGCTGGAAGACCACACGACAGCTCTTGGAGTCTAATTCACCCTTTAAGAAGTACCCCTAGAGACAACCAGGTGCCCGTTATCTGCTCCCTGCACTCCCCCCATTAAGGACTGCTAGGAGGAGAAGGCTGCACAGCTCTCCTCACTGCCCCTCTCCTACCTGTGCTGGGCTGATCCCAAGAGACGTCACCTGCAGCCCCCATGGCCTTGGCGTCCATCACATCACGCTTCAGCGCACACAGATGTGATTTTAGGTCTGCCTGGACCAGCTACAGCATAGACCCACGTAGGTGCTCAGGGGACAGGAACACCTGTAATAAAGCTCAGGCAGCTGGATATCCAACGAGCTGGAGTTCCTGCTCGGAGGCAAAAAAAGAGGAAAGGAAAAACAGAAATCTTCCTGCGAGGTTTAATTTAATGGAACCAAGTAATGTACACCTGGTGTTGAAGTTATCTTTTGGGTTTTTCCATTTGTTTGCAACGGTGGTTTTGCTTTGAGGGCTTTAGGTTTTTGTTTTGCTTTATTCAAGATTCGTAGAATTTGTAAAGACAGCTACAAGGAATTTTGTTCATATGAACCGATACTCATTTCACATTTCAACTTGTCCAGAGTTAATTTTCCTTAGAAAAGGAGTGAAACAGCTGAGAGTGATTTTTGCTGTCAGAAATCTGCAAGCAATATATCCTCTTTTTAAAACCTGTGTTTTAAGTTCCTTGCAAGAACATTTTTTTCTGTCTGATGTTATCCATATTCTCTTGTAACACTGGTGATGGAGTGCTCTGATGATACCTGCAGCTTCCTTCAGTGCTGTGCCGTGTCCAGATATGTGGTTATCAGTGTAGCAAAAGCCTTCACCAGCTCAGGTGTCCACAAGGATATCTGCCTTGTATCCTGGGCACCTGTGGAAACACGAGATCACGTCTTCAGGTCCTTGACCTTTTCACAGCATTTAGTAACCTGAGCCAAACGGCTCATAGCCCAAAATGGGAGGTTTGAAGTGCTTGGCCAGCAGGCCCTCCTGCAGGCACAGAGGAGCTGCCTGCTGCCATCCACATGGTGTGGGTTAGGAGATGGGCATTCATGTGGGTCTGTTCCAGCAACAACACCATCCATACACATGTGCCAGTGAATCTTTACTTTTTCAGCTTGGTGGTCTATGAAAACAAGCCCCAGACACACACACCTAAGTACCTGTGCAGCATGCTCAGTGATCTGCTCAGGAAGAGAGAGGAGGGGAGAGGACAGCACAAAGGGCATACAGGAAATGTGTGGTGCTTGGCTGGGGCATATTAGGAAGAGGCAGTGATTGAGGTAGTATGTGAACTTTTTGAAATGTGAAGGTGAGGAAGACAAAAATATTGGATTATTAATGAATTCCAGAAAAAAGGGGGAGATCTCAATAGAGTTCATAACACCTTCCTTCTCTTATTAAACTTCCTGTCATGCCTCACTGTTGGAGACACTGTATAGCTGCTGCCTGTCCCTGCAATGTGGGTAATACTGCGCACTCTGAATTCTAATTGATTGATCCCCCATGTGATCTTTTTTTTATACACTTCTGCTCCCTTTCTGCCAAGTTGCCTTTTCTCCCCTCTATCACTGCAGACAGCTAGATTTCTTATGTAGACCAGGAGTGTGATAAATTAATCCCCGTTGGTGAGCCGTGATGTATGGTGCAGGCCAGCTCCCTTGGTCTGGAGATTAGTATGCCTGCTGTGCACTGAGGGCCACATACCCTGCGTGGCATCAGGGTCTGCTCTGCGTTAGAGCTGCTCACGCTCTGGGTGCGCTGAGGCAGGGCTGAATGCGAGCCATGTGTTTCCCCTGCAGCCTTGTTGGCTACCAGCTGAATGGAAATCTCCGCCGTCTGTGAAAACCTCCTGACCATGTAAATTCACAGACTTCCCCTTGTCTGATTATGCCCCTGTTCTGAGAAAACAGGAGGAAGGAGCTGCAGTATTTAGGCTGCGTGGTAAACACTCGAAAATATGTGCTTTCTAGGTTCTGTCTTTGTTCAGGGGTATAACTTGCAGATGGAGAAACAGCAGTCGATTTCTTTTTCCCCTTGCTGCCCCCACCACTCAGGAGGTCTGACAACTGATACACCTCACTTTCCAAATAGCCAGATCCGCTCTTGTCAGTGATGGAAATATGGTCATTAAGTCTGTTATTCCCAGACAAAAATAAGTTAAATTAACTTGGACATGTCAGCAAATTGCTGCATGTTAGTAACGCTAGTTGACTGTAGGCAAAATCAAGACAAGCATGCAAATGCCTGACATTTGCCCCAAGTTAACTGTACTTACATGGCCATCAGCAGTGGGTTTTCTAGCACAAGATAACTAATGCTTTTATTTATTTATTTTGTTATGGCAATCAAGGATTCCAGGGAGATGCCCGATCCTGTTCTGTACTTACCAAATGTCCTTGAACTCAACTGCTTGCAGAGATTTCTAGATTGCTTAGACTGGAGCAGCTGCTTTTCTTTGGCTCTTGTTATTTGAGGTCTTTTTGCTTGCTTTTGTTTTTCCTATACTGTAGGTATAGACCTTCTTCAGTGTCACAGATTGTAAGGCCTGAATAGACCTAAGGATCAGATTTGCTTCAGAGCCTCAGGGTTTCACCCAGATAAGCCTAGGCTAAGGCCAGGGAGAACCAACATGTCGTTGGCATTTGAGCCCTGTGCTATGCATAAACCCCCAATTCCATGAAATCTCCTTAGGAGATCCCAGATGAGCTGCAGAAGGAGGCAAGGAAATCTTGCTTAGCTGTCTTAGCAGAGGATTCTCCCTTCAGCATCCCCTGGCCCTTTCCAATATCCTGTTGCCAGACTTGCCAATCTCTCATGTTTCAAAGAAAGGCAAATCTGTAAGAATGTGTGGCCCAACAGCAGATTGCACTTAGAAGATTGTGTCTTGTTGGGCTGCTGAATTTGTCTGGTTTTAACTTCCCACTGCTGAATGTTGTTATGCCTTTGCAGCAAGTTTGGGAAAGCTCTCATTGGTGTAAGAACCAGACTGGTTCTTACATAACGGCAACTGATCCGAAGTAGCTGCAGTTAGTTTTATGAATACACATAGATTATGTGTCCATGTATCTTTTTTGTGGCCTGTGGTATTCCAGATGATAAAGTGGATGACCTAGCAAACTGGTCTGCCCTTAGAAGTCTGGGAATCTGTGCTTGTGGCCCTCCACAAAGATAGACAGCAGAGTTGCTAAAAGATCTTTTTCAGCCAAGGAGCTGTTGCAGAACTGAGACGTAGAATCAGTGATGTATCTGAATACTAATAACCCTTTATAATAAGCAAAAATGAATAATTAGTGCAGCTTGATTTGCTGAAAGTCTTTGTGGTTTTGAATGCTCTTGTTATCTCAGAATAATACCTAGCTTTGTAATGCCATCCTAAAATAATTATCTTGTGTGAGTTCTGGATAGTAAAACTGACAATGCACTAATCGGGCGTACTACCATTAACTCACTCTAATAGATGAAACGATTGACTTTAAATACGGAATGCAGTGAATTGCAAGGTCCCCACATCCACGGAGACTAATGAGGTGCTCCGAAGCCTACTGCACACAGCCTGAGCTGCTGGAGTGGTGCTGAAGTATACTGCTTCCGTGTCATTTTGATAGAGATTAAGCAGGAATGTCTCAGAATTTGTGTGCCTCAGCTTTCTGCGAACTGAATGATGATTCCGGTCATTTGGAGTCCCTGAAGCTTCTATCAGTGGCTATTAGAGTCTATTTAACAGTCATTGCCTCTCTTGTTTTCCAGATTATTCAGGACAGAATATTTAAGCACATATCACGTAACAGCTTAATATGGAACAAACATCCTGGAGGGTTATTTGTACTGCCACAGTATTCCTCATATCTGGGAGATTTTCCTTACTACTATGCTAATCTTGGTGAGTGAACTCTTCCTACACTGCAGTGGTGTTTGGAATATCATTGATTCTTGAATAGGATGTGCCAGGCGACTTACCATTCATTTCTAGTTAATGATGCTTTCTGTTTCCATTCCCTGCTCACTGCAGACTGGAATGTCTCTGACTCATCTACATGCATCATGCTCCTCTCTCTTGCAAATATTGTTTTTAAAAAAATTGGGTCCCTTCATACTTTTCAGTTGCCAGTAATTAATGCCTGAGTTACTGACCCATTCGTGGCCCAAGGGGACATCAGAGGGATAGGCTTTTTTTTGCTTACTTTGTTTATTTGCGCTTGGCAAATTGGAGAAGTGGTAATTTACCCATGACACTTATAATTGGAGTGCGTAGTTGGTATGGATTTATTCTCCATACTCTGCGTCCTCTTATGGATTCCCATAGAAGAAATGAATAGGAGTTAGGTCTGCGGCTCTTTCTGAAACAGATTCAGTGATGAATTCTGTGGGGGAATGCGTCTGCGGTCTGAAGTGATCCTGCTTATGAGACTGCTTCCACTTTTGGCTCAGGCTGTGCCATCCCACTTGTGTGGATCTGTGCTGCCCACCTGCTAAAAATTCACAGTTACCAGGATATAGAAGGAGAAGAAGGTTTCTGTGGGAATTTTAATGAAAAATGACTATGACCCCACACAGATGAATGTAGATAAGACTGAGAGAAGTAATGAAGGGCAGAAGCCGGTACAACCTGTTATTTCGGGCAGGAAAGTAAAGCACAGCAAGACAAAAATATCAGAATTGAAAGACAGGGATGTAAACAGAATTGTCAGCTCAGGAGGTTAACTGAACATGCACATGGATGGGGATTGATCCAGAAAGAGCAAGAGCCTTACAGAGGCTGTAATAGAGCTGAGGAAACAGAACATAGTTCTGGAAATCGGGGATATATCTGTAGAAAATGTCATGCATCCAGAGCCAGGCAGCAAAACGCAGGCAGCTGACATCAAGAAATAGGTTTGGTTGAGCAAACTAGGTATTACCTGTGGGGCAAACTGGATGAAGGAAAGAGATTGCAGGACATGTGTGGAAATAACAAGAGAAGGCAGTAGTTGTATTGGAGTTGGGTATTTTAAAGGAGGTGAGAGTTACAGTGAAGTGTCAGCTCTGAAGTGTCTGGGGCCAGTATCCATGACTTAAAGAGATGACCTATAAGATTTGGAAGGTTTGCATTAAGCACAGTTTGTTTTATCATCTCCAAGTCCTTTAATCTCTACTAAATGGGGCAATTTTGTCTTTACTGAATGTGTATCTGTTTGCTTCAGGTCTGAAGCCTCTCCCCACATTCACTGCCGTTATCCATGCAGTAACTCCTCTGGTTTCCCAATCTCAGCCTGTGCTGAAACTCCTGGTTGCCGTAGCCAAGTCCCAGTACTGTGCACAGGTAAGCAGCACTGTTTGTCAGTCACATTGGAGACAGAACTACTGACCCAGGAGCGAAAAGCCTATTGATTTCAGGTCTTCTCAGTCTATTTTCAAACGCCTGTTTCTGTTCTCACGTTTCCTTTCTCTGAGATGCCTAGTGTCTGTGACCTGCATGCATGGGAAACAAAAGTTCTGAGTGTAATGTGGTTGGAACAGAGACACTAATGAAACCCCTTTGTTTCAGGAGACAGGTAGAACAATGGCTGCACTTTGAAGATCAGGTTTTTGTATGCTGCAAACTGCAAAAGGATGTCTGTGTCTCAAGAGTCTCTACATGATTACCTTTCCTCCTACTGTGGCTCAGACTCAGCAGTGCCAAGATTCTGGCTTCTCTAAAAGAAACCTTAGGGAGTTCAGTTGGAGCACCCTCTTACAATGGAGAATCACAAGTATTTTAGCCAAAGTAAATCAGTGACATCCATGTGACCTGGCTTAAACTGAGACTTCCTGAGTTCTTGTTCAGCTTACATTTACTTGAGAGGATGTATATAGTCAGGATGAATGAAATTACTGTAGGGAGTGTTGTTTTTATACAGATCTGTATCATTCTTGGTAGTCTGGACATTCAAAATCTGGAGATCTGAATCTGTATGGCTCAGACTGCACTGCCACAAACAGTATCTGATGGTGGTCCAATATTCTCTTTCAGATTATTGTTTTATGGAATTGTGATAAACCCCTCCCAGCCAAACACCGCTGGCCTGCCACTTCTGTGCCTGTCATAGTCATTGAAGGAGAGAGCAAGGTAAGTGGACAGAAAACAGCGTAAAAGATAGCATGCATTCTCTGATAGGACCCAAATTTATTTTTCCAGCTGCTTTGATGAAAGCTTTGTAGTTCCCAACTGCATGACAGTGCCTTTCTGTTCCTTGGCCCCTTGTATCAGCTTGGTCACAAAGTCATGTTTCATACACATGGCCCATGCTCTCAGGAATCCTCAGCATGGCAATCAATGCCAGCAGCCCGAGATTCACAGGTGGGGCCCTATTTTGAAATGTGGTCCTGAGAGTGGGTAGTTCTGACCATGTCTTTGGAGATTTCTGCCTCCCTGCAGGTGTATGGAAGTGGCGATACAGCCGGATTCGCTGAGTTTTAGCATTCAGAGGCAAGGCTTGGGGATCAGCTACAGACTCAAAAACAGAGGAAGAGATGAGAGTGAA